>CM076570.1:1343031882-1343272519 GCA_034641835.2 Pinus albicaulis | reverse complement strand
GCAGCACCCACGATCGTCCTGTTCTTCCGCTCAGCCACCCCGTTCTGCTGTGGGTTATGGGGTGCGATGAGCTCTCTCCGAATCCCTTCTGCGCTGCAGAACTCCTTGAATTCAGCCGAGATGAATTCACCACCGTTATCCCTCCTTAGAGCAATCACCTTCTTCCCCGACTCCTTCTCGACCAGTGCTTTAAACTCACAGAACTTCGCGAATGTATCGCTCTTCTTCTGCATGAAGAAGATCCAGCACTTTCGAGAGAAATCATCAACAAAGATCATATAATACTTGTGCTTTGCTGTCGAAGCAACTGAGAAAGGACCACACACGTCTGTGTGAACTCTCTCAAGGATCGTCGTGGCGCGACTATCCTTCTCGTGAAAGGTGGCTTTCACATAATTCCCCAAGGTACACCCCTTGCACTGATCTGACTGCGCAAGAGTGCCCTTAGGAAGCCCAGTAGAAATCTGCTACAGGATCTTCAAAGCTCCATGGTGAAGGTGGCCCAATCTCCTGTGCCACAGTTCGCCCTCATCATCCCGGCTCACCACTTCTCTCGCTTTGCATGCCATAGCTGCGCAGCCATCTACCTGCAACTGATAAAGGTTCTTAGTTCGAACCCCTATCTTCCGGGTCTCTCCAGTAGTCTTACTGCGCAGGAAGGCTTTTCCTTCGCTGAAGACCACATCATACCCCTTATCCTCCAACATCGCCACAGAGATCAAGTTCTTCTTCAATCCAGGTACATGCATGGCATCCTTCAGTACAAAGGGTTTACCAGACTCCCTCTGAAAGGATATGGTACCGATACCAGTCGCACTGTATCTACCATCATCGCCCATCTCGATGTGCACACCCAGATCTTTGTCCTCCAGATCTGAGAACAAATCCCGATCTCCCGTAATATGAAATGACGCACCGCTGTCCAAGAACCACACCGATCCCACCACACTTGAAACCAAGCATGCGATCAGTGAAAAGTCAAGCTTGAACTGCGAAGCCAAAGCTTCTCCATCTGCAGATCTTCCCACTTGCTTGTTTTTCTTCTTCTTCGGACAATTGGTAGCATAATGTCCATGATCATGGCAGTGAAAACACTTCACTTTCGCCATATCCTGCTTCTTGCCCTTTGCACCGGAATGAGAAGGTTTCTTACCCTTCCCCTTCTTTGCTTTGGCAACCAAAGCGCAATTTTCTTCATCGGCTCCCTTTGATGAAGATCCATCTCGAGTAGTCCTCCTTATCTCCTCCTGCATGAGATCCGCCCAAAGGCGCTCCCATCCCGGCAGCTTCTCCCGACCATTGACGCTGTCTTGATATGAGTGCCAAGCCTTCGGAAGACCAAGGAGAGCCGGGTCGACCATGTCCTCTTCATCGACAGTAACCCCCACACTTCCCAGTTCATCTCTGCATTGAGTGAACTTCGTGAGGTATTTGGCGATACTGTCGCCCTTCTCCATCTTGATGTTCCTGAGCTTATCTTTGAGCGCCAGCTTCCTTTGGTCACTCTTACTATGGAATAGATCCGTCAAAGCTTTCCACATTAAATATGGAGTAGCCTTTCCATGCAGGCTGGATACAATATGATCCTTGACGCCCTCCAACGGGATCCTTCGACATTTCGCCATCTTCTTTTGCCATGCTTCGACTTCAGCAGGATCAGTGGGCTTTTGGACATCCGTATCTACGAACTCCTTCAGACCATTATCTTCTAATACTGCCTCCATGCGATCCTTCCATGCAACATAATTAGAACTGCCTTCAAGAGCATATTCGAGTCGCAAACCGTTGAAAGACATTTTCAACACTGGCACCAAGAAAACAAAACTGCTGCAAAATTCGAATTCCACTTCAAAGCTCAACCGCTCTAGATCTGTGAGAACAAATTATTTCTAGCACAGAGATTGACTGCAAGGGGCATTTACCAGACCTTTCACTTTCCGAAGAAAGATGAATCCGGAGGCTACCTGGCCCGCATGCAGACTCTGTCTACCGAAATAAGTTTGTAATCACTATGATGATCAATCTCTGCTTCATGAGGAGGCAGTTAGCCAGCAGGTCTGGAGAGAGGCCATGCCGGAGGAGTATTCTTCTATCATGAAGAATGATGTTTAGGAGGTGGTGCTGAGGCCTGAGGGAAAATCCGTGGTTACTTCTAGATGGCTTTACAGGGTAAAGCATGTTGCAGATGGCAGCATTGAGAAATTCAAAGTGAGGTTTGGGGCTAGAGGGTTCTCCTAGGTAGAGGGAGTTGATTTTGAGGAGACCTTCACTCCCGTGGCTCGATATACTTCGATTCGCTCCATCATATCAATAGTAGCAGAGATGGGTTGGAAGATCCACCAGATGGATGTGAAGACCGCATTTCTCAATAGCTTCATACAGGAGGAGGTGTACATTGATCAGCTATAGGGCTTTGAGGTGCATGGGAAGGAGTCCCATGTGTGCAGACTGAAGAAGGCCCTTTATGGCCTGAAGCAATCTCCCAGAGCTTGGTACTCCAGGATAGATACATACTTGCAGGAGATGGGTTTCACAAAGAGTGATGTAGATCCGAACCTTTACTTTATTGTGATAGGTGAGGAGCCTCTCATTCTGGTGTTGTATGTGGATGACTTCTTCATTACAGGTGCAGAGAGACTCATAGAGCACTGTAAGAGAGATCTTGCGTCGGAGTTTGAGATGGAGGACATTAGCTTGATGCATTAGTTTTTGGGTTTGGAGGTGTGGTAGGAGGAGGGGCATTTCTTCCTGGGACAGGGGAGGTATATTGTGGACATCCTTGCAGATTCCACATGGAGGATTGTAGACCCATGTCGACACCCATGATCACCAACTGAAGGAAGCTTCATGCTTCAGATTCCGAGTTGGTGGTTCCCACTTTGTATAGACAGCTGATTGGTTCCTTGATGTATTTGGTCAACACTAGACCAGATATTTGTTTTGCAGTCAACACGATGAGCCAGTTCATGTGTGAGCCTAGGAGGGTGCACTGGGTTGCTGCAAAACACATTTTGCGGTACTTGTAGGGGACAGTGGATTATGGTCTAGATTATAGGTAGGGGGATGGAGTGAGATTGGCAGGTTACACTGATTCTGATTGGGCAGGTTGTGCTTCCGATAGGAAGAGCACTTCAGGGTGCTATTTTGGGTTGGGTTCGGCAGTGGTGTCGTGGTTCAGTCGAAAGCAGCAGTCAGTAGCATTGAGTTCAGTGGAAGCAGAGTACATGGCAGCCAGTCTAGCTAGTTGTGAGACCATTTGGCTTCGCAAGATGTTGTTTGGCTTATTTGGTCAGCCGTTGAGACCTTCAGTGATATACTGTCATAATGAGAGTTGCATTAAACTCACAGAGAATCCAGCATTTCATGACAGGTCAAAGCATATCGACATCAGATATCACTTCATCAAAGGCTATGTTCAGAAGGGAGATATGAAGCTTGAGTATATTCCCACTGATGAGCAGGTTGCAGATATTCTTACCAAGCCTTACCACGGGGCAAGCATGTCTACTTCAGAGACAAGATGGGTGTGGTGAGGAACACCTTCCTCGGTAAGAGGGAGTGTTGAAATTTGGTTAGTGGAGGACAGGTGGTTCCCTAAAGCTTTGATCTTTGGCCTAGGGAAAAGTGTCCAAAAGAATTTAATTTTTCTCCTTAAGTGACTTCATAAAGTTATAAAATCAAATCTAATTTAAAAGTGACTTTAAGTGATAAAGTTACTAAGTCTAATTTAAGTGACTTTAATAAAGTCAATGTGAAATTAGAAAGTGGAAAGTGACTTTGGAAATAAATGACTAAGTGGGTCTTTATTAAAGTGGGGTGAATTAAAAAATAGAAAGTGAGATTTAAATGAGCATTTAATCTCAGCCCTAGATCTAAAGCTATCTCAGCCATTGGATTTAGGGATTCCCCAAAAGTCACTTAGGGTTAGGTTAAAGGAGGAAAAGGAGAGAAAAGGTCATTCATTCTTTCATGAGCAGATTGAGAGAGGAGAAGAGAAAGCTAAGGAGATTTTCTGAGCAGTGAGAAGGAGGGCAACAGTTAGAGACTTCAGCAAATCCATACAGCAGCAAGGAGGCACGGTTCCTGCGTAACCGTACAACAGAGTGCATACATTTTTGGAAAAGGGGCACAATTTTCAAGGAATCCTTGCATGCCAGCCTCAAATACGCTTTTTGGGCAGATTATGGGCATGAAAAACGAGGAGAGAGACTGTTGTTTGGTGGCACAGATTTTGAGGAAATTCGTACAGTAGGTGTACAGTAGTTTCAGCACTATTTTTTAGGCAGAGGCACGAAAATCGAGGAGGAGGTGTTGCCGTGTATTCCGTTAGCATAACCGTACACATTGTATGGTCGTACAACCGGGGCACAAATATCGGTGTACACATTACATTTTGATATCAGAATAACGCTCGTAAATTTTTTGTTTTCAGTTTTACCTGTTTGGCACGTTTTCCAAGGCGGGGTAGAAGCACGAAAATCGAGATAAGTACATTTGTCATTTATTAAGTTGCTGGAATTGTTGCTGTAAATTTTGTCTCACTGTAAAAGCATTTATCAGAAATAAGAAGGAGCTTTCAAACTGGTTTTCCCCAAGAATTGTAGGGGGTTTTTCCAAGGTCAAGTTTACCAAAAATCAGCGTGTCTATTTTCTGTGTGTCGCTGATTTATTTTGCTAAGTTTTATTTCTGCATTTCCAGAATTTGTGTTTTCAGAAAATATTTATTTTTCAGCTTGTTGAATGTATGGCTATGGGAATGGGCATTTAACTATATGGAGAAATAAGGAGAACCGAAACCAGGGCTGTAGTTATCAAATTTCTACATTTGGGTGGTTTTTGTTGCTTCTCTCAAGAATGAAAGGTACAGTGACAAGAGATAAGAAAAGGCACAAGTAAAGATAAATTGTATGTGGCACATGAGAGGGAGCTATATTACGAATGCAACAATGGCAGTGGGCGGGGCTAAGCGTGGGTAATGATAAAATTACAGTTAGAAATAAGAAGGGTTGGTGGACAATGTCAAATAGCCAGCTGAGATTTAACTGTCGGAACAGGGAGCAAGATGGCAGCAGGCATGTTGTTAGAGCATCTTTTTCGCTAAGAGGGAGTGTTGATTTTTGGTAGCATCAAGTGCTCTAAGTCTCAAAATTTGTGGAGAGGCTTAGGCACATGTATTCTAAAGAACCCAGAAGTCGTTTGTGGAAATTCCACTCATAATGTGTTTTATTGAAAAAAATAATTATTTTAATGGGGACCTGAAGTCTAAACTTAGGGAAATTAAATAATTAAAGGGTATTAATAAAACAGAGTGTGAATCTTCTAGAGAGCATGGATCAAGTCAGGTTATAATCTTAGCCATTGATTGGAGATCTAAGCTCAGTCATTGAAGTCTCAACAAGAAGGCTATAAAGGACAGCCTAAGGGTCATTTGGAAAGACAAACAGAGTGAATCTAGAGATCGAAATTTTTGAAGTGAGCAGTGCTCAAGACGAGAAATCGATTTAAGTGATTCCAGCGCAGAGAGGGCAGAGATAGCTTCCGGAGAGAGTGATTTTCTCAGCCAGAGAATCATCAGTAGAGAGAGGCAAAGAGGGATCCAGTAGATCCAACGCAGAGCCACGCGGGGCTACGCAGTGGCCAAGAGGGTTTCTGATATTTTGTTGTCGGATCAATTTTAGAAGCCGAGAACCGGGGTATGAGACCGGGAGGCAAAGATCTGAGATTCCGGGAGCTAGATCGATCTACAGCTTGGGTGACACACTGCCAAGAGGAGGTGACGCAAGCCCTACGCAATGACTGCGCAGAGGCAACGCAAGGCCCTCCAGAGGTACCTCATCCAGCATCCGGATCAGCCGAGAAATTCCAGTGATTGAGCGAGGTAAAACTCGCAATTTTTGAACCAGTATTTCTCTCTTTGTAACCGAATAACGTTTGAGGCATTTAGAGATGTATTCAGAACTTTCTATTGCTTAAAAAGAATAAACCCTCAGATCTGTTGCATCGGTTTTACCACATTGGGTTTTTCTAGGGACTTTCGTCCAAGAATAACGGTGTCCTATGTGTATATTTTTCTTTGCTCAGTTTCCTTGTTTTAGAATCATATTTAATTAAGTGTAAGTTGCTTCAGTAATTTACTTCAATGTTTCAAGAAGTAATCTGAAATAATTTTGTAATCTAATTTACAAAGTAGGTGAAGTAGATTCAGCTGGTTGTAGTAGGATTCCTGAGATTGTTAGATCTAGGAATTTTCACAGTTTTTATTCAAGGCCTTGCTATGTGACAATGTTGGATGATATGATGCTAAACAGATGGGCATGTTACATATTGTAAAATAAATTTTGTTGAGTCAAAAGACCTTCCAAGGCCTTGTCATGGCACAAAGATCAAGTCGGTTTACATGAGGAGACAAGTCGACCTAAAGGAGCAATTTGACCCATTGAGAAGCCTATATAAAGAAGACTTCGGCCTCATATGGAGCATACGCATAACTCACACAAATTCAATCACAAGGAAGAGAAAAAGTGTGAAAAAGAAGAGGACGAAGGAAGAAGAGGAGGTCAAGTTTTGGGATTGTTTTTTGGGCTATCTCTCTCCACACATGTGAAGGAATTAGGCTTCATGCTACTGCAGCAAAGCCGAGTTGCAAAAGTGAAGTTAGGTCATCAAGAAGAGCTATTTTGGAAGCCGAACTCTCTAGGAGAGAGAATCTACCCAAGCGAAGGAGAGAGGAGCAGAAATACACCATTATTTCTCTCAAGTGCAAGGGTTAGGGTTTTTGCAAAAGAAGTTGTTGGGCAGGTCGAAGTTGTAGGAGAAGTTGTTGGGTAGGTCGAAGTTGCAGAAGAAGCTATTGGGTAGGTCTAAGTTGCAGAAGAAGTTGTTGAGCAGGTCGAAGTTGCAGAAGAAGCTGCTAGAGGTCAGATTTACAGAAGTTGCTAGAAGCAAGGGTTGACTTGGTCTTGGAAGGTCTTGGTCAAGGGTCAAAGGTCTTGGAATTTGTCAATTAAAGGTCTATAAGAAGAGAAAGAATTCTGGTGGGTTTTCCTCTCAAGTTGGATAGGTTTTGGCCCTGGATAATCACCTACATCTTGTGTCCTGTTGTCTCATTGTTCTTTATGATTTGGTAGTTGTTAGATGCTAGAAAACATTAATAATAATCAAGTGAACGAAGAAGCTAATCAAGTAAAGTAAAAATACATCATAAGCAGTTATCAAAGTAAGAGAAATCACCTACACTTGCTACCCCTAGATTTCTCAACACAAAGAATGGAAGTGGTATCAGTGGCTTATAATGTGACATGGAAAGTGTGAAGTATGTTGAAAGGGAGAATGAACACGCTACAACAATCCTTGTTTTCCAAGTATTGCACCTCCTATAACCCCAAATGCCTTTAGGGAGCTGCCACTCTACTAAGGCTAAGGATTACACCCCTAGTAAGGTGAGAGAACATATTTACAGTTAAGATTGGTCAAACTTCCAAATCACCCCTTTATCCATACTAAATGCCCAAAACATCAAGTATAAGCACACAATTGCAAAATGATCAAAGTACTTGTTGAGTAGCAACCTCCCTTCATTTAAGAGGAATGCCAGATTGTGAGAGGTGTGTGGCTGTTGCAGATGGCGGAGGCATATGGCATATCATCATCAACAAGTGAATGTCAGGGGCTGTTGGTTGGCTGGTGGTCAAATGTATGAGAAAAAGTTTTCTCCTATGGGGTTACCCATTTTGGTGGATAAAACCTCTCATCAAATATAGCAATGCATGAATAGCTAATCATGCATGCTCCACAAAAGGTGGCAACTTGGAGGCCACTCTTATAGTTAACTTTACATCCTCTCCTTAACTGCCAACTCACACTTGCTTTGTAAATTAAATTGAACAGATTCCAGAACACCAAATTTTAAATTACAAGTTCAATTGTGAATTGGCATATGGCTTATATTTACAGTAATGAGCATATGTACGCAAAACCATATCTAATCAAAAAATGGAGGTCTAAGTAATTGGATTATTTTCAGGAGTGTTGTAAAATAAAGCTGTGGAAGAAATTTACTCAAAGTATCATATAAATATGTTTCTGCAGATTTTATGATTTTCATCCACGAGGTATAATACACAAGTAATTTAACAAAAAATTTAAACAAGCACCAAAATTTTTGAAAGTGCATCAACCTAACCAATACTTCAAGTTAGTGGCAATTACTTCAAGTTATACACCATATTTTGAATGACCTTTCGTCACATCAGTGTGTGTTTCACAGTTGCTTATTTGTATCTGCGTCCCTTGTACTATGTGTACAATTATTAGATTATATGTAGACTTATCTAGCAGATACAATGCAATTCATCAAGTATAAATACAGTTAAATTTCACTTAAAAATTGTTCCTTACTGGGTATACTATTCTAGTTAATTGGGAATCAAGATATGTCCACAGCTTCTCTTTGTCAACTCTTGAAGACACGTAATTTTTTAACTGGCAACATTATATCTTAAAGGTGTACAGATCTTCCAATGGCTCGAAAACATATTTTTAAATAAACAAAAGTCATATAGGTATAGCCTGATGATACCTCTAAATATATCCAGCAGGACTGTACTCAAGTTTCGGAAAGGACGTTTGTTTGAAAATCACGAGTTATAATTAGTAATCTTTGTATAGCAAGAAGAAAAGGATGTTGTGCAGCCTTTATGATGTTGATAAAGAGAAGAATCTATGGCAGAATGAATTCCATTAAATATTAATATTGCAGGTATATTCACTTTGTCAAGGGACATTTCCGCCCTGTCTTAACAAAGGATGCAGAAAAAGTGATCACAAGCTATTATCAACTGCAGCGCAGATCAGCAACTCAAAATGCAGGTAAAATGCTTTTAATGTAAGGCTCTTTTTCCCAATTTAAGTAGTTGTTCTTCCTGGCTTACAACCCTTACTTGTGTGCAGCAAGGACAACAATTCGCATGCTTGAGAGCTTGATTAGATTAGCACAAGGTATGAATGATGTCTCTTAATTTTTCAGACTCTGTTTTACTCCTTAAAATCTTACCATTAATATGTCAAGTTATATTATCGTTGCAGCACATGCTAGACTTATGTTTAGGAATCAAGTAACTCAACTCGATGCAATTTCAGCAATTATATGTGTGGAATCATCCATGACAACATCTGCAATACTAGAAAATGTTGGGAATGTACTTTATTCCAGTTTCACTGATAATCCTGATCAAGAATGTATCCTGCCAAGAAAATCTGTTGTTTCTATTTTCAATTAACTAATATGCCCAGCGTTTTTGGTTTCTTGACATGAGCTTTAGATGCAAAGCAGGAGAAACTAATTCTTCAAAACCTCAATCTAATGGGCAATACATCGAACAACCAAAATGGAGCTGATGACATTGCAGAAAATGTTCATGTTTCAAATCATGAAAGAGTAAATATAAATCAGCCTACTAATGAAGCTCATGAATGGGATGGTATACTAACCCTGAGGCAGTGCAGTGTTGAGAAAGGGACCAGAGGAGCAGGAAGAACGAGCCAGTGACCCAAGCCTGGTCCATGGTTAACATTTGTCTGCATAAGAGAGGCTGAAGTTGTTAATTACTCTGCTTAATGGATTAAAAATGTTCTACGAGTTGAATATACGTATATGGTACAAAATCACAGTCCCTGATTCCTACTAAAGGAGTTCGACAGTTCAAAGTTCAACTATTCTCTCACCTAGGTAAAGGGGTTCTACCTGATGGCTGCAGTCTGGAACACAAGAAAACTGAGTTGATGCAAAGCTTTGTGGCTGACCCTCAGAAAAATAAATGGCTATTGGAAGTTGTGTTCATGTCGGCAGCTCATTGTCTTTAGGTGCACACATGATTCCTGTACGGACCAAGAAAAATGTAAGGCACAAGGCATACTGGGAAGCTAGCACCTTCTACATATTATCTATATAAGAGAGAGGCTGAAGTAGGTTAATGGCTCTGTTCAAAGCTGTATGTGAAGATGGATTAAGAACATTCTTCTACTTGCATATATCGATATGCTACAGAAGTAGTCTGTGATTCCTACTAAACCAGCTCCTCCACAATTCAAGGTTTACTAAAATGTAACTATTTTGTCACCTAGGTAAAGGGGTTCCAGCGGATGAGTGTAGTCTAGGCTATGAAATACATGAAAACTGAGCTTATGCCAAGCCTTATGGCTGACCTCAGAAAAATTAATATTGCACCTGTGAGTTGTGTTTGCCTCAAGCTTATTATGTCTACTGTTATAGATGCCTTTGATAACATGTTAAAAAAAGAAAAGTTGTGCATCTTATATTTCTTAATATTGCAACTCTGAGTTGTGTTTGCCTCAAGCTTATTATGTCTACTGTTATAGATGCCTTTGATAACATGTTAAAAAAAGAAAAGTTTTGCATCTTATATTTCATTCATGGTCTCAAAAAGGCACATCATACTTCACTGGGACAAATTAGAGAAGTGGGTAAACCCTTCAACATAGGCGAAAAAACCTAACACGTCTTCCTTACTGCCCCTATAATATGTTTGCTTTTGCAAATTTGCAAACATTAATGATTGGTGTGATAACACAAACAACTCTTCACAGAAATAACTCTATTAGAAAGTACTGTCCTTATTTTGTGGTTAGACATTAAATGTTAGATATTGCAATGTTTATTTCATTAGTAATAAATGTATTTGGGTAATGATGTAATATCATAAATTGGAAATAAGTGATGCAATAAATGAAGTAAGGTTAATGTAATTATGAAAAATGGTGAGTGGTTCGAAATGGGAATAATGGATATTGTTATATGTATATGAATGACATCACTTTATATAATTGCATACACATTAAGATAATACAACTCTCCCAGTTTCTCTCTCATTTGTCTCTTGTATTTTTATGTAACGCAGTTTAACATGGTATTAGAACCATAGTGATTGTCTAAAGGCTACTTCAAAGTATTATGTTAAAACAAATTTTGGCACACTATTGTAAACATAATAAATAGTTAATTAGTTAAATGAACGGTGTGTCTCATCAAAGAGACTTGTTCATTAGTGGAAAGGCATCCTACTTAGCTATTTATATTACGAGTCTTCATCATAATTGTTATCACTAAATTGATACTGATGGGCTACTTCAACAGTCAACTTAGAGTAACTATTTAAGACCACTTTTAGTTGGAACTTGGCCTTTCCAACCTGAGAGGGCTCTCTCAAGGTAATGTATAATGATATTCAATAGGCAATTTTTAGAGACAAAGATGGTTAACTTTGGATGGATTTTGAATGTTTTTATGCAGGTGAAGGATGTTAATAAGTAGCTACCATTGGGCATGGAGTCAGAGGGAACTCAATTACATGAAAACATCTAACATGGAAGCTAAGGCATGTGTGTATTCTCATCAAAACACAACTTGAACAGTAAACTATATGCATACAGGAAATTGGAACATGATTAAACACAAATTCCAAGTGATTATACATAAAGCCAACTGCATAAAAATAAAAAAGATAGGTAAAACAAACACGTGAGAAAACATAATGAATCTCAGGTCTGATAGAAGTCTTCTACAACTATATATTATTGTCTTGAAAATATTGCAAGAGTAGCTAATAACATGACATCAATCAACCTACTCTAATCCTCTCATCTGCCTATTTATAGAGTGAGGACTCATACAAATGGTTTTCCACCTTAACTAGCTTCGAATTCCTACCTAAGAGATCAATTTCAAATAGGATTACATCACTTGGAGACTTCCTAGGGATATTTTATGTTTCGTAGAGTTTGAATACAAAAGTGACTCTTTTTCATTAAATAACTCAACAATTCTATTTAATAACCCTTATCAACTACAACCAACTAATTTTCTAAGTGTATTGGAGTGCTGATGTGTCATCATGCCACGTGGATGCTGAGCTGGACTTCTTCCAAGTTGAATTTTATATTTTTAGTACAAATCTTGCCTGTGAAAATTCTGAAAAAATAGGCCTTGAAGATGAGTGCATAATTTCCAAACCTTGATGGCTTTGCAAAAACTAAGAGACGTTTCTGTATATGGGCCTGTGCTGAAGAAAAACCTCTTTCAGATTTCCAAAATGCTTTTTCATTTGGTCAGAAATTAAACTTGAAGTTTACTGCTAAAACAATCATGTACATGAAATTTCATAGCGCTCATTTCGTAGCGAATTCCAAAATCCACCTTTGCATAACCTTTGACATCTCTGATTGTTGGAGGGTCTTCCTTAGGTCTAATAAGATAAATACATGCCTCTAGCACCCTCTTCCATCTAATTTTTGAAGGATTTTTAGCTTAAGGAAAACTACAGTGAGTTCGTAGCGAAAACTCAGCGTCAAGCCTGGAGCACGCTACGAACTCACCTAGTTTGGCATATTTTTTTGTATTTTCTCATTCTTTGCCCAAAAATCATCTTTGCAGCCTGCATATGTCTTGTGATGATAGCTTAAGACAAAAAGTGACCAAAAATGTGTGGCTTACCATGTTTAACATCAACATCTTGCATAATCACTGTAAGACCCTTTTTCTTCAATTCAACTTGTAGCATTTCTATTGAACCAAACTGACATGCTGAGATGTTGACCACTAATATATTGAAGTTAAGACCTTGAAAGACTTCAGGTTGAGAAGGTGAGTTGTCCAATTGATGAGTTGGCATGCTTTGTTGCCTTGATGAGTTGTCATACACATGAACTTTGACAGTTGAGTTGCCCCCTTAAACAAATTGCCCAATGACATTTATTGAACTCATTTGATGATTCAGTTACCTCCTTACATGCGTTGAATGCCTCAAAAATATCACAAAATCATAACGCTGGAAAAACAAAACATTAGGCAAGTTCGTAGTGAATTCTAACTGTTTTACATTGATTTCGCTACGAACTTGGGTAAAAGTGTCATATTCACTCTAATGACCAGATTTGTTCATGCATGAGATATTGTTGGATTTTTCTTGGACATTGACTCTGTTATCACTCAGTAATTTCTCAAGGTTAAAGAAAGAACTCATTGAGGTAACCACAAAATTACTTTTGAGATCAGGATCTAGCCTTCCTAATGCTCAGAGAGGACTCTCTCTTTATGATTTAACTTTGTTGTTTTTAGTTGATTTTAGGCTAGCTATGTAAGATTGATTGGGTTTTGATTTTGGTTTGGTTTGGTGGTGGAATTTCTGATTTAGATGGATAGATGATTTCTATTTTCCATTGGGCCATGGAGTTAATGTATTAAGCAACAGAGCAGAATCAAGTTCTAAAGGAAGTGTTCATAGGGCAAGGTAGTTGAGTAAATTCAGATCTTTTAGGCTGGATGGTGAAATGGTTTTCAATCGAGATCAATGAGCAGTTAAGGATTCCTCAAACCGGATAATGGAGGTGAAAGAGGTCAATCAAAACTAAGGAGCGATGAAGAATTCCTTAATCATGATATCAGAAGAAAACATTAAAATGAATAACAGTTCAAAACAAAGTGTACTTAAACAATTTCTGCAATAATATTCCTGTTAGAACATTTAAATTTGAAAGCATACAAGTTTATAAAATACTTAAGGAAAAACATGAACAATTGAAGATACTTCACTGAAGTGGCTCAACACATGAATCTTGTAATGCAATGCCTTTATTACTCAGTCATGTTCGCTGACTTGAAAATGGTACAATCAACCCTCAGGTTTTAGATCAATACAACTATAGAAATAGTCATAAATCTACACACTAATACTTCGAATGACTGAAGTATTTATATAAAAATTAATACAAAATATCTTATTAACTAATTAGGATTTATTCTGGGAAATAAAATATCTGGATGCTAAAAGGTAGTGACACCTTTTAACTAACTGAAAGTTGTCCCTATTTTACTTGATTGTTGTTATCTGTTTGTTTCTCTCATGCTGGCTTGTCTTTCACATTGTCTTCTTCCTCCGAGTTGTCTTTTAACTCTGTCTTTCATCTTTAAACTGTGTTTTTGCTGTCACTGTGAATTCTTCTTTAACTTTACTGCTTGCTCTGTTTACTCGTAACCTGATTGTTCTTTTACTTGCCGCAGTAAACTTCATCATCTGAATCTTTATTTTCATCCCGCTGTTATGTCTTTGGTAAAATTGGATTTTACTAAAAGACCTGTTTGACTTCATGTAAAAATGTGAATATGTTGTTGCTGAGGTAAATGTTTTTATCTCTTTTGAATAATCACTGCCTTTGTGTAAATGGTCTCCTTCTGCTATGTTGCTGCACGTAATTTCCTGTTAAATAAAGCTTTTGAATTTATATCCAGAGAATCTGGACTAAACAAGTTTTTGGAACTAGTATAAAAGATTGTTTATCCTATCTTTTGGTATGCTAATCACCTGCAAAACAAAACAATAGTTAATGAAACAGAGGTTTGAAGGGAAGCGAGTAATGGGTTCAGGGAACAGGGAATTCTCTGGAAGGTTTTCTGGCCGCAAGGTTTTGTTGGTCTGCAAAGCTTTGAATCGAGTTTGCAATGGTTCTTGTAGTTTTTTATGTCAATTTCACAGTTCAAACATATAGAGGTTATGGACAAAATAGCGGGTTTTTAGATGGCGCAGATGTGGATTAGTGGCTTACCGCACGCAGGGTGGGCAGGTTTATCGCATGGGCACAGGCATTAATTCAAGCAATGGTGGTTTTCATCACAAATCGAGGACGGGTTGGTGGTTTATCGCACAGTGTAAAAGCGGTTTGGTGGATTCATATGCGGGAGTGCGATATAACGTGGGATCACTATGTGGCAGGGGAGGAGATTGCAAAACCACCCATTTTGCAATCCCTCCATCGTGTTAATCGTCGGACAGTGGAGAGTGCGAAATGGTGTGTAGGTTGTTGGATCTCAGAGGATGATGATCGAACGGTCGGATGAATTGGCGGGTTTGGATAGGTGGGACTCGGGTTATATATGGGTAGGGGAATATAATAAGCAAAGGGTTGGGGATATATAATAAGCGAGGAATTAATGTAATATAGCAGAGGGGAAGGGTTTTTTAAATGAAATGGGTTAAATATATATAACGGGATCGTGATATTTATAATGCAGGAGTTAATATAATATATACTCTGGGAATATTATAACGAGGCTTAATAAAACTATAGGGTGAAATAATATAAAGGGTTTTTGGGAATTTAATAAAGTGAAGGGGATTTATATAATAATCGGGTAAGGGTTTATATAGTGGGGCCCGATGGATTTTAAAACTATGTAAAAGTAGGTTTTACATGTTTTTAATGGAAATATTGCGGAATTAGTCAAGGAGAAGGGATTTTAGTGATGGGAAATGGGTTTTTAGTTAGGGTAAGGGTTTTAAGAAGAAGGGAAAGGGGAATGTGTTTTTGTATGGGAAAAGAGTTTGGGATAAGGGAAATGTTTAGAAATGGCCTTAGTGACATGAGATAAACGAAAATGATGCTTTTCAATGCTTGTGAAAATAATCTACCTACCCCTTTTTTTTTATCCTAACATTTTCATTTCCTTTATTAGGCGCATTTGATCTTGCTGACCCTTTATTTTCTTTTAATAAGAAAACTATCTACTTTTAACCTTATAACTTCCAAAGGCTCGGATTAAACTGATGACCTCTTTTATTCTCTACCTAACTATTGATCTTCCAAGATTAGATTGTTTGGCCAGATCTTTATTCACTAACTATCAACATGAAATTTAAAGCATGAATGAATCAAGATTAAATTGTTTGATCCTCATGGATTGTGGCATTTTGAACAAGCTGCACCCAATTTTATTTGCATAAAGTAAACTAAAGTAGTGGCATTTGAATGTGCAATGCTTTCATGATCTTATTTTTATCTCTTTTTGTGGGGTTCATTCTTTATTTCTTTTTTGTTCTTGTTTTCTTTTAATGTTTTGCTTCTTCTTTTTTTCGGAGATACCATCTTTTCATTTTTTAAATATGGGAAAACATTTGCAGAAAGCAAAGGTATGTACAATATTACAAGATTTTAACATAGTAATTCAAAATTATGAATCCTATTATTATAGGACCCTAACAGACTCCTATCACACAAATGATGACCATTAAGACCCCTCACATATGTGCATTTTTTGAAAATTATGAATTCAAAAGACCCTATTCAACTCTAAGTGACTCAACCTAATTAACTTAAGACCAACCAAATTTTAGCATGGATAATAATAATATTCATCATTCTATCATTTTCACCAATAAAAACATTTATATATTTATAAGTCTATCTTCAAAATACAAGCAAGATTTGTTTCTTACATTGGAGAAGAAGACGTTATTTTAACGTCCATGAGGCTAAAGATAGTCTATGGGACAGATTGCTTCTCTATCTGGCTCTTGTGTTTGGCCCTTTTCCTGTGGCTCTTGTATTTGGCCCTTTTCTTGTGAAGTTTCACAATAGACGCTCACAGCGTCTCGACAAACCCCTTGCTGAATAGATTATCCCAAGAGCTAGCTACCAAAATATCTCCATAATTTTCCATGCTTTTTTTGAAGGCCTCATATTCTAAAATGAAATGTTTTTATGTTTCCACTTTTCCTGAAGAACAAAAAATACGTACTCTTTCCTCCCACACTTCTTTTGGCCTTTTCTAGCGCCTTATTTCACAACGGAGTTGATAAGAATTAGTTTTTAATTGAGAAATAATAATTTTGGCTCTCCAAGAAATATTGGTCCCTATGTACGCTTTTTGTTGGTGATTATGAGTGGGATTAAACTCTTCAATATAATACCTTTTCTTTCTCCCTAGCTCCTCCCAAGTACTTTTGTGGAACTGATCCATAACAAAAGCTTTTATCTCTTTGCTGTTTGTCGGACACATGCTCAAGCAAATGCCCCATTTGCTAAACCATTTGTTATTTTTCCGAATCCAAGTCTTCTTTCTTTTGCACAATATGTCATTAAACACAACCTTAAATCATCTGCCCTCTTCCATTTGTTTATTTTTTTAAAATACCTTATGACTTGCACCATAGAAATTGCTTCAATAGGAGCAACCCATATTTAACTTAACAAGATAGCATAAGGAATTGCACTTTTTATTTTGAATTTGTTATTAATCAAACGCTTCTAAATTTTCTCAATTTGTTTCCACTGCATGTCGGATGTACTATTGGCCCACAGTTCACAACTGTAGAGAATCACCGGAATCAATAAAAGCCCAAAAAGAGTCAGAGTGATTTTCCAGTCCCATAAATCTGTGTCTTTGCACTTCTTGTGAAAAGCATAATATGCTTTCCAACCCTCCCAAAGTTCTTTACTTTCTACATCCATCCCAACGTAGATTTTTGGTGAAGTCAATTACGAGGTATTTGTAATCCGCAACTTCTTCCAGAATGTTGCCTTCAAAGTAGAACTTATGCTGGTTATGTTTTCTTTTGTTAGAGAAGGCCACTACTTTCGTTTTGCTAATATTGACTTGCATCCTCACACTTCTACAAAAATGCTCAAGGGAAAGTAAGTGCTCTTGCAAACCAAGAGGAGATTTAGCAATCAAAATAAGGACATATGCGTACAAAAGAAGCCTTATAACGAACTTGCCCAAATGGATACTGTCACCCCCTTGCGAATTTAGCCACTCTTCAATCTTGTTGATATATAAACCAAAGAGGGTAGGAGACAACGGGCAACCTTGTTTGACATCGATATCGCTTCTAAAACTTTCAGAAATGCTTGTTGAAGCTCTAATTTTGACTTTCACCTCTTCATACAGTGTATGCACAACAACTGCTCTAAAATGCCTTGGAACCCCAAGTTCCTCCATTATGTGCCAAAGCTTATCCCTAGGAACTGTGTCAAAGGCTTTTATGAAATCAACAAAGCAACAAAATACTTCTTCCTTTTTCTCCCACATTTTTTCAATGATGTGCCTTAAAGTTATACCATGATCAATTGTGGAATGTTTAGGTATAAAACCTGTTTTCCCTTTAGCACGTTTATCTCTTTCTTTTGCCCACTTGCTGGTTTTTTTTTCTAACATGCTTCCAAATAACTTTGCAAATAAGGAGTTTATCATTATGGTCCTATAATTGGAGGGATTATTGACGCCACCACTCTTGAAAAGAGGTATTTCCAGGCTAGTTGTCCAATCTGTGGGGAACCCTTTTTGTATGATGTTGTTTGAAATTTTTACAATGCGAGGTGCAAGAATTTTTAAGCCCTACTTTAGATACTCTGCTTGGAGTTCAACTAAGTTTTCTTCTTTCCCAACACCCAACTTTTTGATACCCATCTCTACCTCTTGTACTGTGAAGAGTTTTGTATCAGTGTTGACCAAGGGAGGAGGGTCAACCTTGGGATCCTACTCATAAAGTTTCCTTGCATAGTCAAACCATTTAGAAGCTGTAATATTGTTTTCAGTTTGCATCTTTCTCGATTGGAGCTCCTTCCAAAATAATTTGGGGTTATTTTTCCCAAGGAAGATTAGTTCTTCTCTCCTCGAAACTATGAAATCAACCTTTTTCTTTCTTAATATCTACTTGTAATCTTTGAGCTTTATGTTATCCTTGTTTGACTCTTTCCACATTCTCCTTTCCTTTTTGCACTCCTAATCAAACCAAGCATTAACTGGAAAAAAAATTGTTTTAGACTTCTTAATTTTTTCTCTTTTGCACTCTGCAAGTGCGCTTTGAACTAAATGTGTTAATTCATGACTATTAAGGTCATGAAATGGGATTTTCTCCTTCTCGAAGAGCCTCTCTAGTGCTATTTTGAAGGTATTACAATTTTCTGGAGTCAAAAGAATTCTACCCTTTGGAAGATTTTGTTGAACACACTGAGTTTTTGACCTTAACTGCTTCTTTCCGGTCCAAGAGAAACTTAAATAAATTGGCTTGTGATATGATTTTAAGTCCCAAAGCTGATCTCCAATCAAAACTTTGTCCATTTTCTTGCACAAACTATGTGAGAAAATTACATAGTCTACTACACTTGCTCCATTGTAAGTATTGCAAGTGAAATTACTAGACTTTTCCCATCTAGTCAAACCATTACAAATGACTAAATCGAAAGCCCCACATAGAGTAAGCAATTGTTCACCAAAGAGATTGCAAACATTGTCCTGAAATTCTTTTCCACTGATGATTACTCTCTTCTATAAGCCAGATAGGGTCACGGTCTTCTTTACAACAAAGAATGCTAGCTTGCTCACTTGCAGTCCTAGCATTGAAATCACCCACTATAATGACTTCACCTAGCTGAGAATATGTTGCAATATCTGCCTTTAAGGTTGCAAGGGATCTTTGTGGTCAAACCCTCTACTTTTGTATATATTTAGAACTCGTGGCACAAAATAGAATGCTACAATTTTGATGTGATTTCTATTTTCTGATAGTTTAAGCCAAACGACCTTCTTTTTCTCTCACTAGTCTTCTTGGTATTAGAGCCATGTTTGTTCCATACAAGTTGGGCCATCAATCCACCGTAAGTTTTGCCATTGTTGTGTTATGATGTGACTTTTGTCATACTTGTACGTCGTGTTCTTGTCGTGTTTTGTTGTACCTTTCTTCCTTGGCCTCGTCATAGCCCCATTTGTTTATCACCTAGTGAGTCGAATAAGAGTTTCTCATCGAGTGTGAAATAAGTTGTCCCTTTTTCATTTTCATAATCTAACTTTGTATGTTGCCCCACCACCTGTCTCATACCACCACCATCATCGCCCACTTGAATCCCCTCACAATATTGTTATTGCCGCCACCTAGATTCCCAACAATATTTCCACCACCACTTGGATTCCCTGTAATATTGTTGTTGCATTTTCCATTAGCGATAGTACACCCCTTTGTACCTCATTGTACATTTTTCTTTTTTTGTGCACAACATCGTCATCCATACATTCCATCATTGTTTTCCACAATCATAAATCAAATAGGTGGCCCATTCGGATGGTCATGTCTGTATTGACTCATAATAACTCACATTATAATTTTTTTTTACTTTCTAACTATATTTAGAAAAATGATAATAAAATTTAAAAAAAAAAACAAAAAAGACTTCAAAAAGGAAAAAAGAAAAAGAAAGTAACCTTTTATAATTTAAACATGTACACCTTAATAAAGTGAAAAAAATAAAGGAGAATCTAGTAAGAGGGAAAATGAAGAAATAGTCATAGGCATTAACCAATATAGAGATGAGGTCAATAACATAAGACATTGTCTTAAGAACATTGGAAAGACAAACAAAGTTGGAGGAAGGACAAAAATAGTTAATAGAGAAAATTAATAAACTAATAGAAAAGGGAGACTTTATTGGTAATTTGATAGTGGAATCTAAGGATCGATGAAAAACTACATTAAGAATGAGGAACGAAAATAAGGACGTGACTACAGGGACACTTAAATACCATGGCAAGTGAATTGACCAGTTGGTCGAGAACGTAGATGCGTAGAACCCTTAGTTTATCAAAAGCCGCCATCAAATCCACAATCACAAAATATGAATGAGCAAGAAAATCAAGAAGCACCTAAAATTATTGTTTTAGGCAAGCAGTATCACGACAAAGTCCTAGATAGAGATTATCAATAAAGTAAGAAGGAATTAACAAAGTATGATGGTAAGAACTTTAGAGAAGTAATTTCTTGGGTCAACAAAATGGAAAAGATTATTGAATTAGACCCCTAGTTAGGTGAAAGAGAAAAAATAATGACAACTTCCAACAACTTAGAAGGTGAAGCTTACAATCGGTTCCTATGATGGACTAAAAAATGTGATGTTCATTCTTTTCATTTGGGAAGTTTCGTGATTGTCTTATTAAAAAGGCTTTGTAATGAAGTAGACAATCACGTATACAAAAAAATTGTACATCTTAAACAAACAATAAACACAAACAACTACACACACGAATGGGAAATTCTAGCAACAAGATAAAACATCTTTATGAATTAACAAATTGCTTAAAACATACATATATGGATTGAAGGATTACATCTGTAGTGAAATCAAGCTATGGAACCCTAAAACAATTGAGGATGTTAATCATGTAAAAAAATAAATTCACAAGCCATCATTTACTATTCTGGAAAAATCAAACAAATGCTCAAAGGAAATGTATAAAAAAATCTATGTATCTCTTTCCTGAAGAGAAGAAAATAATTGGTAGCAAGGCTTAGATAAGAAATGGATAAACAAATGTAGATATTGTGGAGACAGGTGGATAGAAGGGCAGAAACAAAACAATAAAAAACTATATACTTGTGAAGCTGGGATAGAATTTAACACATCTAGCAATGACTCTAAAGAAGAATGTAAGGGAGAAAAGTGATAGTCCAAATGTAGATCCCGAGGAGGCCATGCCGAAGATATCTCTTGATGTAATAACAATAATATAGAAATCACAAACATTTTTTTGTAAAGTTCTGCTATTCTATTATTATACAGAAAAATATATTACAAGCTAGGTAATCAGAGCAATCAGGGGGCCAACAACTGTCTACCCCTGACACAGTCAGAATAAAAATTTGGTTGGCACTGGTGAGCTGCCCAACAGAGGGAAACCAACCCACCAGGCTCCATATGTTCAAAAATATAGCGAAAAGCCAAACAAACAGATAATGAGTCATGTTTAACAGAGAAAAAACAGTCTTTACATTCTGCTAACTTGACAGAGAGAAACCATAAAACATAAAAATAATTAAGGAGGTAATTCCCTCCAGAATCCATCAAGCATAGGGGTTGGAGGGTGTACATTCGGTTTCCTTAGGTTCTTCCACGTGCCCAACTACCTGCTCTGCATGCAGGCCTTCCAGACTTTCTCTACACTCCGTATTGCTATTGGAAGGAGCGCCACTGCTCTCGAGTATGGATGCCATCCTTCCTTCTTCCGCTTCCTTTCCATCCTTGTCGTCATCTTCCGCAACCGGCCCACCCGCAGAGGAGGTGGAGGCAGAATCATCTTTCTTGGGCCTGTTGACCCGCGCTCTTGTCCCCCGTCTAGTGTGCACCAGCTTCGAAGGACTCAAAATCTTTATGGCGATGAAAGGCAGGGGGTGGAAGATGTCCTCTGCTTGCTGCCCTCCCACCTGGAACTGGAGCTCGCGGTCATGGAAGATGAGGTCCATGGCCTCGCGATCTTTGTCCAGTGCATGGTTTGCCTGGTTAATTTGGTGGTTGAGCCTGTCCGTCATGAGCTATTGTTGAACCAAAGAGGCAGCGAAGAAATTCTTCATGATCTAGTATCGCTTTGCTAGGGAACTGCGGGAATTTGCAGCACCGGCCAGGGCTTCCAGTTCCAGTGCGTCAACTTGAAATATTTTGTGTACAGGGATGTCGGGTAGATATCCGGAAACTTCTCGTATTTCGGGGAGCTCATAATCGTCATCGGGGACCTGCACCCCCAGGCGTCCCCCACGCATGCAACACATTTTCCTCCTCGACATGTTGGAAAGGGACCAGAGCGTCCTCCTCTTCTAGACTTCTCTGCAAGAGGCTCGACTATGGAAGCTTACCCAAACGCGCAACATAGTGAAATGATCCTCCCGATTGAGGGTGACTTGAAGGATGAGGAGGGAAGCTTCGCGCGCATGTGTGGTCTCCGGGTTCACAATTTTGGGCCTCTCACCCACCAACAATTTGTGGATGACAATATGCTCATGTTGCACCGATTGGTCTAGGAGTCTCGCACCATTCATTCCATTCTGACCACCTTCTCTGATGCCTCGTGCACTACCATCAGCTTGGACAAATCCCAACTCTTCTTTTTCAACACCCCGAATAAAACTCAGCAAAACATATAGCCAGAATCCTGGGCATATCCATCGCCTCCCTCCCTTCAAAATATTTGGGAGCCCCACTCACTGACCCTGCTCTTAAGCACTCCTCTTGGCGTGAACTCCTGGACAAACTAACAAGAAAGGTTGCTTCTTTGACCTTTTGTTCGCTTAACCTAGCCCACTGTTTGATCCTTATTAAAGTTGTCCTCCAATCTATGCCTTTGTACCTGTTCTCCATTCTGGCAGCACCCAAATGGGTTCTCAAATTCATCTGGAACCTCCAACACACTTTTCTTCGGGGAGGGGACATCAACAAGCAAAAGTGGGCTCTGGTCAATTGGGATAGTCTCTGCCCTACCAAAATCTCAAGGAGGACTTGGACTCCGTGACCTAGAAGCGAACAACTCCTCCTTGGTGGCAAAAATATGGTGGAAATGGATCACACAACCCTCCTCTCCATGGGCCCAAATCTGGAAGCAAAAGTATGCCCTGGACTGGGATTACCAAGATTTAATCAGATTCTTTGAAGACAGGAATGGTTCACTCATATGGAAGGTAGCAGCTCAACAGAAATACCTCATTCAAAATCATAGCTTCTGGGAAATCCGCAATGGCTCCTAGGCTTGGTTTTGGGAAGATTCATGGCAACAAATCCCCAACATGGCCAGTTTGTTACACCAAGCACAATTGTGCGACCTTATCATAAACCCCAATCTTACCAAGGTCAAACATTACTAGCAAGAAGGGCACCTCACTCATCTCAGATCTTGGAAGCATCCAAACAACTGGCTCGCTGAGTGGAGAGAAGAAACTCTTGACAACATCTGGACAAAACTCCAAAAAAGGAAAATTAAGAACAAATAAGGGGATGACATCCTGAGATGGGGATACTGGCCTAAAGGAAAATATACCACAAAAGAGGCTCACTACATTATGGACAAGGGCAAACAAATTCAGCAGGAAATCATCTGGGACAAAATTTGGCGCGCCAGTCTTTGGCCAAAGGTCTCAACCTTTCTGTGGCTTCTAAGCAAAAGGAAAACACTGACCTGGGATAATATTCTCAAACGAGGGTTCTACGGGCCCTCATATTTCCCTATGTGTCGCTCCCACCAAGAGACAATTGATCACCTTCTAGACAATTTCCCTATGGTGAACTACTTTTGGGAACGAGTGGCGATGTTATGCAGAAAAACAAATCGGGTTTAGGGGAATGTGGTCCACACCATCTGCTCCTGGCACCATGACCCCTACCAAAGTCCTCTTCTCAATTGTCTCTGGCAAATCATCCTTAGCTTCATTTTTTTGGAGACCTGGAAGGAGAGAAACAGACGCATATTCAATGATAGGACAAGCTCACTAGAAGGAATCTGGGCCATCCTCAAGAGGCACATCCAGGAAACGTTGTTCCTAAAGCATTGGTCTAAAGAGGAATGGGCAATTTCGCCTCAAGAAAAGATTATCTTATAGAATTAGAGCTTCGCAACGCAGATTCCCAGTATGCCAACCAACCACTCCGCCCCGACTCCTTCTAGTCCCTCGGTGTGGATTCCACCCCGTCCAGGTGGTTTCAAACTGAACTTCGACGGTGCCTCCAAAGGAAATTATGGGGAAGCTGGTTTCGGTGGTCTGATCCGCGACAGTCAGGGCAAAATTCTCAAGATCTTCCATGGCAATTTAGGATGGGACTCCAACAATGCTGTAGAGCTAGAAGTTCTCCTCCAGGGACTCAAAATTGCAATGGCGGAGAATCTTTCCCCCTCATAGCGAAAGGAGATTCCATACTCATAGTCAATATGGCTCAAGCTTGGTCAAACTATATCTGAGCTGGAGACTGGCTGCAAACATGGGCATGATGGAAAGCACTATTACCCAAATAGGGGCCACTCAGTTCAGCCACGTTCGAAGAGAGGCCAACAAAGTGGCGGATAGACTAGCCAATGAAGGGGTTGATGTGGCAACTGAGCTCTTCATCAATGACTTTCACACCCTACCCACCAGCACTCTCAAGTCCCACTGTGAGGACTTGGTTCAGCAGGACAACAACCCCCTGGATGCGGGTGATAGACATCACGTTAAAGCACATGTGAGGAGATAGATGGCTCCCATAAGCAAGCTACCTGCCTCACCTCCTCCCTCCCCCTCCAGGTCTTAATGTTGAAGCGTGTGAGTCCAGTCTTGGCTTGGAAATTCGTCGACGTGCTGAAGAGAATGTCAAGAGTTAATGAGTTGCAAGGTGGGTGTCACACAGAGCAGAGATGAGGTCACAAGAAACACAGATTAGAAACCCTCAGTTTAGGAGGCCTCAAAATCAACAAAGACCAAGAGACAATAGAAATTTATCTAATCAACAAGTTAGACCTCCTTTTCAACAAAATCTATTGGATGAAGAAGAGACACAACTTGAATTTCAAGAAGACATTACTCACTGTTTAGATGAAGATATGTCAGGGATATTTCTAACCAAAGAAGAACATGATGAGTGTAGTCATGACTTAGGAGAAGATGAAAAACAATCTGATTACTTGAAGGGCTATCGACATGCTATCTTGGAGATGAAAAAACAATACAGCTTGAAGAATAGAAATGTTCCAATTACAACCAATAAAGTTCAACCAAAGAAAGATGCTCCTAATCTAGCTGAACAAAAGAAAGACACACCATCTCATGGTAAAGAGATTGAAAAAACACCATTTTCTTTCAATCTTGAAAATGAGATTAACATAGTTACCAATCAAACGAGAAAATTACATGGTACTTGTTTTTTTGAGGTAGCAAAAAAAACACCCGATTTTGAAAAGTGGTGATGCATAATCACCCTTTTTTTTGGACCATAGTTTTGGCTCTTTAAATTTTCTTATGAATTTTTTTTTTTGTTTTTGATTTTGTTTTTTGTTTTTTTGTTTTTTTTTAATGTCATGATTTTCATGTTGATTTTGAAAAGTGGTGATGTATAATAACCTTTTTTTTAAGCATATTTTTGGAACTTTATTTATTTTTATTTTTTAATATCATGTCGATTTAGAAAAATGGTCATTTTTTTAGCACTTTAAATTTCTCTATTTATCAAGTATGAACATTTGTTTTAAAATATTAATGATTTTTATGCTAATTTTGAAAAGTGTTGATGCAATATCAATCCTTTTTGTTTAGAGTGGTGATTTTCAACTTGATAATAAGACATAAAAATAAAATAAAAAAACATGATTAAAAAAAAATCAAATATAAAAAAATACAAAAAAAACCAATAAAAGTGTAAACAAAAATAAAAATCAGTTGTAAAAATTAAAAATTTAATAAAAAAAATTAAAAAATAAATAAACAAAAAAATTCAAAAAATAAATAAATTAAATGAAAAAATTTAAAAAAACTCACAATTTAAAGACAAGATATAAAAATTAACAAAAAAAAACATTTTTCTTCAAGTTAAAAAAAAAAGGGAAACATCATAATTAAAGAAAATGATAAAATAAAAAAATAATTTACAAATAATTAAAACTAAAAAAAATCAAATAATCAAAATACTAAAATTAAAAATAATTAAAATTTAGAAATTTAAATTAAAAACAAAAAAATTGAATATTTAAAAACAAACAAAATATTTTTTTTAAATTAGAAAAATAAATATATATGAATTAAATAAAAAAAACAAAAAAACAAAAAAACTTAAAAATTAAAAATTGAATTAAAAAAATTAATAATAATACAAAATTAATAAAACAAAAAAATTAAAAAAAAAAATAGAAAACAAAATTTTAATTTAAAAATAAAATAAATAAATAAAACAAATAAAAAATAAAAATAAAATAAAAATCACCGTCGCAACCGTGGCTTGACCGACGGGCGGCGGAGACTGGCACCTCTTTGCCACCCGTCTGTCGAGCCTCGCGGCACCAGGAAGTGTCGGTGGGTGGCAACGGTGATTTTTATTTATTTTATTTTTATTAATTGTTTTTAGTCAATGTGTTTTAATTTTTTTTTTAATTAATTTTATTTTTTATTGTTTTTTAATATATTTTATATTTTTTTATTTATTTGTTTTTGTTTTTTTTTTTTTAATTTGAAAAATGTTTTTTTTTTTAATATATATATTTGATTTTTAATTTGTATTTTTTTTAATTTAAAAAAAATGAATTTTGTTAATTTTTTTATTTAAAATTTTTTTTTCATAGATTTATATGCATTTTTTTTTTTTTTTAAATTTAGATTATTATTTAAATTTTCTTTTTAAATTTTTGTTTTTTTTGTTTTTTGTTTTTTTTTTAAATTTAAAGTTCTATATTTTAAAATTTCTATTTTTATTTGCTTTTTAAATATAATTTTTTTTTTTTTTTTTTTTTTTAAATTTAAATTTAAATTTCTAAATTTAAATTATTTTTTATTTTAATATTTATTATTATTATTTTTATTTCTTATTTTAATTATTTTATTTTATCAATTTTTTTAATTATGTGGTTTTTTTTATTTTTATTTTTTTATAACTTAAAAACATAATATATGTTTTTGTTTTTTTTTTGTTTTTTGTAAATTTCGGAGGGACTATTCACATTAATTGACTAAAATAGTGTTACAAAGAGGAGCCATCTTGGCTACAGTCCATAGACCTGCAATTTTACTAGAAGGATCTCGCACCTAGAGAAAAGGTATACAGGGAAAGGGAAGCTGGGTGGGGAGCACAAAAACAGTGTCATTAACAAAATCTGAGCACGTAGGCTCGAGACAATAAAAAACGAGCTTGTAGGCTCGAAACAACCAAAAAGGGAAAGCGATTGCATATCAGATAAAAAACTAGCAAGAGTTACATCCCCAGTGTAGCAACGGTGTCGTCCTCGTCATGTCATCCTCGTCGATGTGAATCGGCCGCTCAGGGGTGCCAACCATCCATTCAGTGGGGAATCACCGAGAAGGACCCGCGTCCTGAGGAGGGGGCTTGGAAGGACTTGCCTCTGCTTTGACACTCGCACTCTGGTGCATCCTGGACCTATTCTTCAGGAGCTCGTAATGCGGCGAGGTGCTTTCCACAAAATGCAGGTGATGCACCGTGTGGACAAAGGTTTCAAACTTTTGCGAGAGGGACTGTATCTTCTTTTCAAGATTCCTCTTGATTTTGTTTTTCTCCTGTAGAGAGAGAGAGAGGTGGGTTTTAGTGTTCCAATGTAGGTCGACCGCTCTAGTATAGAGATTCTCCCTGCTGCGAGTCAAACCAGGGTCTATGATCCATTGAAATTCTTCATCCACCGTTTCCGTCGGGGTGGCCCGCCGCCGAGCCGCAACCTCTGCTTCCAGACCCTCCAAGGAATCCTGCATTGGGGCCGGGGTGACTTCCCTGAAATATCGAGCCGCGTTTCGAGCTTGGGTTTCTGCCCGAGTCATGGGTTGTCTAGCAGGGTTTTCCCATTGGGAGGAGCGGCTGCGACCAGGGAGATGGGGATGAGGGGGGTGTCTGCGGCGAGGAGCCATGGCAGAAAATTTGAGAAAAGCGAGACAGAGCTTCAGCAGGGGGTCAAGGGAAAGCAAAGTAGAGGGGATGGGGGAATTACTTTGCCAGACATCGGCGGAATGAGAATAAAGCTTGCGGAGGAGGAGATAAATAGGGTGAGGCGAATGGAAAAAAGCCGCTTTCCCAGGACTAAAACACATGTCAAGCCAATTAATAGGAGCGTGCGACTTCATTGCGGTATGCAAGATGGCAGAGGATCCCGATCAGAGCCTAGATCTCTTCGCTGTGAGATCGCACGCAGGAGTCATAATTCGGTACATGATCGTTATGGGTGGCAGGAATCGACGGCTGGGGAAGGACGCCAACCTTGATCGGATCATTCATTCTGATTTCATTGCATTTATCCTTTATGTCGATGTACTCAAGGGAGGTCCAATACTTGGACACGAGCCTTTCATGCGTGATGACCCCCTGATTGGCCAAGTAATCGGCCAGGCCATTGGCCTTTCTCCTGACCGCATGGAAGGAAATTCCTTTTTCCACGTTGATATTGTCACTTATCCACTGGAGTAGTCTGTTAATGCGCCATCCAGTTGAGATTTTTCCCAATTTTCTCCCCTGCTGAATTTTTTTACAAGCTTGGGTAGCGATGTGAGAATCTCCCTCAACCAACAGAGGCCAGAAATTGTTCTGCTTGGCTATGTCAAGACCTTTAGCCAAAGCCTGGAACTCTGCCACATTATTGGTGTTGTGACCTAAATTTCCATAATAGATCCACATGATGATATGTTTTTGTTTTTTTTTGTTTTGGGTTAATTTTTAATTTTTTTCTTTAAATTGTGTGTTTGTTTTTTTTTTTCACTTTTTAATTTTCTTTTGAAATTTTTTGTGGTCTTTTATTTTTTATTTATTTTATTTTTTTACAAGTGATATTTTATCTTTAATACCATGCCTAAAAATCATTGGAATTTTATTTTCATAAAGGAAATATTTTATCTTGAATGCCATCCTTGGGTTTTCAAGGCTTCTCAGAGACATGATAATAGATTATCTTTAATACCATGTGTAAAAATTGTTGCAATTTTAAGATTTTTCATATTTTATCTTTAATGTCATGTTTATCCTTGAAATTTTAAAGTTTTTCAGAGTCATGATATTTTATCTTTAATGTCGTTATTAAAAATTGTTGACAGTTTACCCTGAAATGCAAAAATGTGTTATTCCAACATTAACACTTTTCATTTTCAAGGTGTCTTTTGCACACAAAAAATTGACGACATTATTCTAGCAACAACACTTTTCGTTTTCAGGCTGTTTTTTTCACGCAAAAATTTGGCGATGTTATTCTAGCATCAACGCTTTTTGTTTTCAAGTTGTTTTTCACACACAAAAAATTGGCGATGTTATTCCACCATCAACACTTTTTGTTTCGAGGGTGTTTTTTCAATCCTTTTTTTCAAGAAAAAAATTGGTTTTTAGCATAATTTAAAAAAATGTTGAAATTTGACCCTAAAAAAAACAGTGCGTTCTCGAAGACACACTTTTCATTTTGGGTCTTTTTTTCATGTTTTTTGAGTTTTTTTGGGCTAGAGTTCTCGTTTGTAGGTAATAGTTCTCATTTTATTGGTAACTATGTTGATTTCCAAAATCAAAATTGTAGTTCCCTTTAGGGAAATCGTTAAGGTCACTGAGTATATAAGCCAAATTGTCAAGATGCTTAACACTCAACCTGGACCTTTAAACATTCTAAATCTACAAGAAGATCATCCTACCATTTTTCTAGGAACAAGAGTAGAAGATGAATAGAATGAAGAGGTTCCTCCTTTCTATGTGAGTCTGAACATCCATGGCATGACCTTGCATAATGTCATGTTAGATTCAGGAGCCTCCCACAATTTGATGCATAAGGTGATCATGGAAAGAATGGGTTTAGACATTACTAGACCTTATAAAGATTTTTTTTCCTTTGACTCCAAGAGATTTCAGTGCATTGGTCTCATTAAAGATGTGGTTTTTGGCCTTGCTCAAGTGCCTGCTAAGACAATGTTAATGGATATAGTTGTAGCTGATATTCCTCCAAAATTTGGCATGTTTTTATCTAGATCTCGGGCTGCCAAAATTAAAGGAACTATGCAGATGGATATGACTTATGCCACCATTCCAGTCTTTGGTGAGCATAGGAAGTTGTACAGAGAGAGTAGGATGGCCTATCTGGTGAGTAGCAAGGATAAACCACAAAATTTTCCTATTTATGCAGTAGAGACTGAATTGGGATCTTCCATTTTGTTCAATGAGGTCACTGATGAGGCAAAAAAACAGTAAATAAAAAAAAATTAGTGAGCAGAAAATCAGAAAGTTATGAAGAAAAATGAAGAAGGATAGTGAGATTTTCACTTTGATGGCACTGCTGGAAGATAAGGAGATGGTGCAGGCACATGGATTACCAGCACTGGTGATGAGAGTAAGTTCTTCACTTACAAATTAAACTTTGATTGTACAAACAACATGGCTGAGTATGAGGCTCTATTTTTGGGTCTAGAAGTTTTGAAAGTGTTAGGTGCCAAGAAAGTATCAATTTGTGGTTATTCTGAATTAGTGATCAAGCAGGTATAAGGGTCTTATCAAAATAAGGATGTCAGAATGAGAGCTTATAGAAATTTGATCCTTGATTTTCTTGAAAATTTCAAAGAACATAATTACACCATTAAAGCTAGAAATCAAAATTCTATAGCTGATTCTTTAGCTGTTTCGGCCAGCTTGTTTGTCATTCCTTTTCATTCTAGCAAGAGTTATGAAGTTAAGATCAGGCATAGACAATATATCCATGACAATATTATCAATTGGCAAGTGTTTGGTAGTGATCAACAAGTTAAAAATTTCCTTGAGTTGAAAGATGAATTTGAAAACATTCAAGTGGATCAGCATAACATGTTTGTTGAAACTAAAGAAAATCCGGAGGTCCTTCAGTTGAAGAATAATTACATTCCCAAAGGTTTGATATCCCTTGAGAAGTTTTTTGATCATAATGATGTTTTTAAGTTCCCAAAGATGAAGGTTGATGATGAAGTGGTGGAAAGTTGCAACCTTGGCACTGTAGAAATTCCCAAGATGGTTAAGTTGTCAAAATTTCTTTCTCCCGAGGTGAGACAAAGGTATGTGGATATAATGAAAAGGTATATTGATGTTTTTTCATGGATTTATGCAGACTTAAAGAGATATGATCCCAACATTACTCAACATACCATCTCGATCAAAGAGAATGACAAACCTTTTAAACACAAATTAAGAAGAATCAATCCTTTGCTCATACCCCTGATTGAAAAGGAGATTAAGAAGTTGTTTGATGCAAAAATCATTCTCTTTGAGGTTTTCTCAATGGCTTGCTAATTTGGTACCTCTAAGAAAGAAGAATGGCGAGATTAGGATATGAATTAATTTCAGAAATTTAAATAAAGCATCTCTTAAAGACAATTATCCTCTTCCGAAGATGGATCAAATTCGGAAAACATTTTTGGATCTCATAGAATGTCTATGCTTGATGGTTTCTCAGATTAGTGCATCCAGATGATCAAGAGAAATTTCCTTCACCACGTCATGGGGGACATTTATGTATGCCAAAATTCCTTTTGGTCTCATGAATGCAGGGGTGACTTTCCAAAGGGCGATGGACATTGCATTTTCTGAAGAGAAGGACAGATCAGTGGTAGTTTACTTGGATGACATCACTATGTTTTCAAAGAGGGAGGAAGAACACCTGAAGCACTTGAAGAAAATTCTACAGAAATGCAGAAAATTTGGTATTTCTCTCAATCCTTCTAAAAGTGTTTTTTCTTTGACTACTGGGAATTTGTTGGGAGGAATTATATCAAAGGAAGGAATAAGGACTGATCCAAGTAGGGTCGTTTCCATACAGAAAATAGACTTGCCAAGAAGAAAAAAAGAGATCCAATCTTTTTTCGATAAGGTCAATTTTGTTAGGAGTTTCGTTCCTAATTTTGTTGAAATTTTCAAACATATTACTAAGATGCTTAGGAAAGAGTCTGATGTTAAATGGACAACAAAAGCAAAGAAATATTTCGAAGATATCAAGAAGGTCCTATTGAAGCCGCAAAAATCAGGTCTACAACAAGGGGGGTACCCACCCGGTCCGGACCTTGGTTAGCAGCTCCTTTTCCGTTTGGTGTAGTGGGTCCGACTGGGGATAATGGGACCAGTTTCCCAATATGTGTGTGTGTGTTGAGAATAGATATTTCTTTTCTAAAAAGGTTCCTAAGTGAAATGATTTTATTCTATTTCTAATCTAATCATATGCAAATTATATTCTAATTAAAACAGAAATACTTAATTCTAAACTAAACCTGGGATAAAATCTTATTTATGCGATCTAAAATGATTTCGAATAACAATTGATAATAAAGATCATTCAACTGTTATAAAAAAATGATTCAATAAAAATAAACCATTTCATATAAAAATTTAGATGAAACAGTTGTGAGCAACATATCGCATAATAAGTTATTCATACATTAAGCATAAACAAATAGTCATCACCGTACAAAAGTGCCAAATGATAACTTAAACATTCAAGCATCAATATATAAATAACTGAACATAAATATCACTTTTAACACAGAAGCATAAAAGTTAAGAGATAGAAGTACCATTTATAATTGGTTCTACTCAGGAGCTAGAAGTAATAATGACTTATATCTTCTAAATCCAACATCTACTAAGAGTACAGAAATGCAACATCAGTAGAAGATATTAGACACAGATATCAATAAATCTCGTTCCATTCATTCATCAAAACCTTCTCTGAGGGTGCAGAAGTGCATGTTCTGAGGATAAGTTTTTGACAAATTTCAAGACCCTTCTCTAAATGCATGAGAAGGGTTTAAATACTACTAACTAAATCTAATTATAGTTTATTACAAAAATTTAGGATTCGGTTTAAATGACCGTCCTTTTTCTAGGCAAAAATAAAGTAAAACTAACACTAAATCTAAAACTAAAATTAACAACTAACTACTTGTGAATTTGGTCTTTGAATTTGCAAGCATCCAACATTGATTTGAGAAGAGGGGGCTGGCCGACTTCAGATTTTAATTGTCCCGAAAAGACGGAGTCAGCAAGTGTTGGCGCGATCTTCTCAGCAGAATTAATGATGCAATTAAGAGTACTGCATTGACTGTGTGGTTTTACTAGACAGGTCCAGTAAGAATCCCAGTTTAATTTTGTCAATCCTTGAATTGATTTTTCCTTCTCTTTAGCTTTCTGTTTCCACTCTGTTTGCAATTGTTGTGCTTGTGGTAGGTATCCCGGAATGGTTTCTGAAATTAAATTAACTTTGTGTAAATTTTCATTTACACAATCAGTAATGTTGCTTGCCGCTGTAGCTGCTTCCTCTGCTGCTTTTTCTGCCTCTCTGATCTGTGCATCCCATTTATTGAAGAGCATTTCTTTATGACTGTCATTGATAATTGGTGCTCCTACTCTTTTTCCTTCCTCTGTCTTTTTCCATGCCAAATAATTAGTAACTCTTTCATTAGTTAAATCATAATCATGTCGTAATTCTACGACATGATTAATGATTTTATCACTTTCTTGACAAAAAGAGTTCCATTGTGAAACCTTTTGGCATAATATATCTTGTTGTTGTAGTAGTTGATTATTCAAAGAAATAGATTCTGAAATAAACTCTGTAAGCTTGGGGTCTTCTTTATGCGTTTCTTGCATAATTTGTATTTGTTTTTCTTTTTTGGCCAAGATTTTCTGATACCCGATCTTCATTTGCTGAAATCTTGCTGTAATTTTTCAAATTTCACCTGTGCTTCACTGTTGGCATGTGCTTGTTGCAATTGTTGTTGCAGAACTTGTATATGATCCTCTTTTTCATTTAATAACAACCTTACCTCAGATGTTTTGTCAATAGTCGCGGAGGCATAAGCTCCTGTTATCTGAGATAATTTAGTAAGATTTTCAGTGGGATCTGTAGTAGGATCTTTCCATAAAACATCCAATTGTTCTGCATCAGTAGAGAGCACACTTTCTAATTTTATCTTATTTCTTTGCTTCCTTACTACTGCTTTATGTTGCGGGCTGTAGAATATATCCAGAGGAGGAATTTCTTCTATTTTAAGTACAAGCTCGGTAGAGGGAGTAATGGGTATATGTTCTTTTTCTGTGACATTGCCACTTATTTCTGTAATCAAACCTTTTGCTGTCTGTACAGGAGTTTGTATGTTCTGTTCTTCAACATTAATCAAATCATTAAATGATTCCAATTCTTTATCTAACTGAGTGTTGATGGATGGTTGTTGTACATTAAGAGGTGGAAGATTCAACTGTGGAGTAGTTGAAGTCTGTTGTTGTGACAGCTCTATTGATTGAGCTGTATCTTTGACTGAGCCTTCACTTTTATCCTGATCAGATTTTTTAGAATGTTCAGAAATTTCTTTGTCAGACTTTGACTTAGACCTTTCTGAATCTGAGCTACCACTGAGACTGACACTAAGAGTTGGTTCCCTTGTGGGTTCCAAACGCAAATTATCCAAAGGAATAGTAGTCAATCTTCTTTCTCTGGATATTTTAAACTCTTGAAATTCTTCTAGGGAGAACCGTGCTTGAGCTAAATGCAAAATTTCTTTAAATGAACCTTTTTCTTGAAACATATCATCGAAAAGTTCTTCTTTTCCAAAAAATACTCTTACTTTGACAACAATGGTGAAATCCTTGACAATACCATATGGATCAAATAGCCTTCTCGGAAACTTAAACAATTTTAAACATGTAACATTGCTTACTTCCTTAAATGCGTGACCAACATCGAATAATGAAAATGCTCCGCAGGACACAGGAAATTGTGGCCAAATGGATTTCTTTTTATCCTTTAATTATTTTGTCAAACTTCCGTCTCCACAGGTTTGATATGCAATTTCCCGAGCTATGAGTTTATCTGGAACATACTTGGGCAAAACATGAGGAGAAGCAAAGCTCCCAAAAACCCTCACATAAGTAAACAGTTCTTCTCCAAACCATCTTACGACAGGGAGAATGTCTACTTCTGCTTCAGGAGACAACCTTGGAGCATCCTTATTATACAACACTCTATACAGTGGCAACATTATGCCATGGAAAATTTTATAAACATGAGGAACAAATTTTGATTCCCACAACTCTTTGTGATAAACATGAATGGGCAAGGGATCCTGAATTTTCCATTGCCAACCCATTAAAGGGAACTTAGAAACAAAGCAGATTGAATCCATAACATAGGCAGATAGATAAAAAGGAGGATAAATCCTCTGAGAGACAGTCCGTTTAGAATGATAATTGAAAATAGCCGTGGCTAAATTATCAGACAATATTTTAGCCCAGTCTACAATGGTAGCATTGACACCAACATTTAATAAGGGAAGCCATTCATGCAAAAACTTATTAATGTCAGGCTTTCTAAAAAGCCTGCATAACATAGCAGCAACAAAACAATATGGAGAGGTGAGTGAACCAGTATTGTACATACCGTGTTTATCTTTCTTCAATGGTTCATCTCTTCTGGACCATTCCTTGGTGCATTCCACCAAATTGGCATTTTCCTTGGAAAATTTCTCCATAAATTGTTTGTTGTAAGTTGCCTGAGGCTCCGGCAAATGATACATAAGCCTCAAATCTTCTGGAGTAAACGACCTGATGAGCTCTTGACCTGGAGTTTTGAACTGTTTGTCTGTGATATCGGTGCTATCCAACACCCATTTGACCATATCTGTATACGGAAGAATTCTTGGTCTTGCTGCTATCCAGTGCAAAAACGAACAAGCCAGCTCTGTAAGAGATGCTTAAGAAGAATTACTTGAGCCCGCAGTAGCCGCCACATCCATTACTCTTGGGTTTTATTTTTCAAGCAAATTAAACATACCCTCCTAAGTGGTGATACTAGCATCTTTGTTGCAAGCAGTGTCTGCGTATAAGGAAGCCATCTCTTTATTTTCAGAACTTGGAGCTTTCTCTTTCTTTCCAGAACTCAGAGCTTTCTCTTTCTTTCTCATAATGCTCTGAAAATTGCTTTGTATAGTCTCCTGTTCTTCGCGCCTTCAGTTTTACGAATTAAGTGAGAATAATGACATGAGAAAGGTGACGGGATAGTTTTAAACGCTGAAGGCGTATGAAATCTATTATTTAATCGTGAAATAATCCTTCGATCAAAACAAAATATTTTTTCATTAATAATTGACAATCCATTCATTAACTTGACATTAAGGCGCATAACGGGTCTCGATTTACGGAAAGATTTACTTCGTATAACGAACTTTTTAAAGAATCTGCGATAGTGCGATCTGTGATTTGCTTTGCAATATCGCAAATCGCAGCTTTCACAAATCGAAATCATTGCAAATCGCAACTTTCGTATTATCGCAATATCGCAAATCGCAACTTTCACAAATTGCAATCAGTAACATCGCGAAATCGTAATATCGCGACATCGCAATATCGTGAAATCGCAATATCGCAAAATATAACATATGAACAATATCCGTTAATATATTTTCTACGATATGCGATTTGCGATAAATATTTTTCTGCATATTTTTTTGGATCGCGTGCGATGGATGTGATATTCAAAGAAAGGCTTTATTTTAATCTATCATAAACTTAAGTTTAGTTTAAAGGTTTTCCAAAGAAATTTCTTTAAGTTAATGATAGTAAGTTTTATTAAACACCAATAAATTTTTTGGATTTTTAAACTAAGGGTCCCCACTTATTTAGTATTATTACTAATATTAAATAAGAAGGGGGGTTGTTGCTGGCCACAACAATTAGCGATTCACTTGGAAGAACCAGTTATCTCTGCTTTTCTTTTGAATTTTCTAAACTTTTCAAAACAGAAAATTTTCCAGAAAATCAAACTTTATTATAAAAAGACAAAGTACATTATGCTTTAATCTAAGAATGATATTTCATTTCTTCTATGATCAACTTTGACTATTCACTTCCTCAAGCTAGTCCTTGTATCTACATCAGTCATTATTTGGTTTTAAAGATAAAAACAAAAGGCTTCTCTGTAAATTAGTTTTTAAATATGCTCATTTTTCGTAGGTAGAGCCACTGCTGCCAGCAAGCGTCTATAGCCTCGACAGGGTTACCTGTTACCCAGAAATGATCCTGTGTCCTACTTAGAAAAATATACAATTTTCAAAGAGAAATCCATATTCACACTTATTGCTTTTATTTTCTTTTTTTTTATCCTTAAAGAACAATGTCTTAGTTTGGTAGCCAAAATATGACAGTGCCATTCACTTGATTTATAACTTTGCTGAACAAGCTGGCTCGTGATGAGACCCCTTGCTTTTTTATTGCAATAATCTTAAGTCATTGCCCTGTTGTGGTATGCAGTATTGACAAAGTCAGCAAGCTATAATATCTATGATCATGATAAGTCGGCTCGTGATGAGACCTCTTACTCTTTAAGTTAAAAGTGTATCATTGGATTATTCTCTGAACTTTGTAATTTTCTAGGTGGGGAGGAAGTCATTGTTTCCTTAAGATAGCTCTGGACGACAATAATAGAGTTTTTTGGAAAATGACTTTTCTACAGAGAATTTTCGTTTTGTTATTGATACCTTTCATTGGACTGATATAAAACAATCTTTCACCAAAAGTTGCTTTTCATCAAAATTTTCAAAGTTGAAACTAATATTATTTCTAGATTTAAAACTTTTAACTGTATCTTTGAATAATAATGATCAATATTCTAAAAAGAATTCTATTTATATAAGTGAATAAATAAAATCTAAAAAGAGAACTAGTATCTTTTTGATGAATTCCAAATGTAACTATTAACAACTGGTTTTATTATGACAAATAAAGGAAACTAATCTATAAAATAGAAGAATGATCTCCTATGGAAATTTTTTTTAACGATCTGTCCATTAACAGGTAAAGACTCTCTTTTCCCTGTTAAATCCTGTAACATGAAAGTAGATGGACCTATGATCTCTGCAATTTGAAAAGGACCAAGCCACATTCGTTGAAATTTTGTATGTTTTCCTTTTTCCTCATGAGCCTTGTCCCATTTTAGAACTAAATCTCCTATCTGCAAATCCTTTCTGGTTATCATGTTTGAATCAAAAGAAGCTTTAACTAATGCTTGATGATGAGCATTAGTTACTTTAGCCTTTTCTCGTTGTTCTTCTAACTTAATTATTTCCATCTGCCTTAATTGTAAAGAAGAAGTTGGTTCTTCATCAATATATTGGACTAAGGCTAGAGAAGGAATCGCTAGATGAGTTGGAAGAACCACTTCTCTCCCATAAACTAAATTAAAGGGAGAAGTGCCAATAGAAGCCTTCTGCATTATTCGATCTGCCCATAAAGCATATATTAAAGATTTATGCCAATTTTTATGATTTTGATCAATGGTTCGCTTAATGATTCTGATTAAATTTTTATTTGTGGATTTAGCTAACCCATTTTCCTGTGGATAATAATTGGCAGAATATTTAAGTTTGAAACCTCTCTTGAGTGCAAATTCAGTCATAGCATTACCAGAAAAATATGATGCATTATCAAACATTAAAGCAGAAGGTAAACCAAACCTAGTGATTATGAACTGATCTATAAACTCGATGATATGTTCAGCATTAGCAGTCTTGAGAGGGACTGCTTCTACCCATTTCGTAAAATAATCAGTTGCTGTAATGATATACCTATGTTGTTTAGAAGAGTGAGGAACGATCTCACCTATTATGTCCAATCCCCATGGATCAAAAGACTGCTCAATGTTGACTGGTTGTAATGGTAATGATGGTTTCTTTTTTCTTCCAGCTGCAATTTGACAAATTTGACATTTCCTTGCATAGTTATGTGAATCTTTGAATAATGTGGGCCAGTAATAGCCTACACGGAGGATCTTATGTGCAGTAGCATCTTCAACATAATGTCCACCTGCTGGCCCATCATGAAGTTCCTGCAAGTCTTTTTCAGCTTCAGATTTTTCCAGGCATCTAGAAGAATAGAATCATAATTAATTCTAAAAATAACATCATTTACAAGCTGATATTGTCTAGCCTTCAACCTTAGAGCTCTTTTCTTAGTGTTATCGAGATTTGGAGGAGCATATCCATTCTTCAGATAAAATATGATATCAGCATATAATGATTCAACATCGTTTAGGCTTACCTCATATGTTTGTATTTCTTCAGATGGTTTTTCAGAAATAAGCGATGCTCCAGCTAGTATTTTGCAAAAACCTTGACCTCTTACAATATTCGCTGGTTTAATTTCTACATCATATTCTTGTAAGGCGGTAATCCAATTAGCTCTTTTCTCACCCACATCTTTTTGGACTAAAATATTTCTTACTGCTGGAAACAGTGCTATGATTTTTGTATGAGTTCTGAGTAGAAAGGGTCTGAAATATTTAATTGCTTTGAAAACAACATAAGCTTGTTTCTCCACATCTGAATAATTCAATTCAGCTCCCTGTAAATTTGAACTGAAAAAGGAAATTGGAGCTTCTGCTTTGTCTTGATTTGCTTGAGTGAGTATTGCAGCATAAGATTTATCAGAGGCAAATGTGTACAAAATAAAAGGATCGTAAAAATTTGGAGTTGCTAAAGATGGAGCATTGATAATTGCTTGTTTGATCAGATTGAATGCCTCATATTCATCTTTACCCCATTTGAAGTTTGAATTATTTTTAATCATTTCTTGCAAGGGTGATACAATTCTCGAAAAATCTGGCACAAATCTTTTTACAAAATTAATCTGACCAAGAAAAGATTGCATAGCTTTTTTGTTGTGAGGTAAAGATATTTCAGAAATTTCCTTGATTCTATCAGGATCAATATGAATTCCAGATTTTGATACTATAAATCCAAGAATTTTTCCTTCACTTAATGCAAAAAAAGATTTTTTCGAATTAAGTGAAATTCCATACCTTTGACAGCGTTGGAAGATCTGCTTCAAATCTCTAAGATGATTTCTTCGTTTTTTGGAATATACAGTTATATCATCCAAATAAATTACCACTGATTTGTTAATTAATCCCTTGAAAGCAATGTCCATAGCTCTCTGAAATGTGGCACCAGCGTTGATTAGACCAAAAGACATATTTTGATATGCGTAAGTGCCCCATTTGGTTCTGAATGTAGTTTTCAATTGATCATCAGGATGGACTAACACTTGATTATATCCAGAGAAACCATCTAAGAAAGACATTAATTCTGATTCTGCAACTGCCTGTAATATTTTCTCCATGGGAGGCAAAGGAAAATTATCTTTTTGGCAGGCTTTATTAAGGTTTCGAAAGTCAATGCAAATTCTAATGTCTCCGTTCTTCTTTCTAACATGAACCATATTGGAAACCCATTTAGAATGTCGAACGGGAAAAATAATCTTGGCTTTCAATAACTTGTTAAGTTCAGATTTGATTTGACTTTCTAGATTAGGATGGATCTTTCTTAACTTTTGTTGGACATGTTTTTCATCATTTATCATTGGGATAGTATGCTGAATGATAGAAGTGTCATAAGTTTTGAGTTCATCGTAGTTCCAAGCAAAGACACTTTTATATTGTTTCAAAAGACGAACGTATGCTAAATTTTCTTCAGGAGTTAGGCCAAGGCCTAGGTTGATATTCTGTGGTTTGGCATCAGTTCCTAGATTTACTAATTCATAATTTAAAGTTGAACTTTGCAATTTTGAATTGGTATATCTTTTAAATCGATCCTTCAAATCATAAAGGTCTTCTAACTTGACTACTGACTTTGGCATAGCATTATTGGTGCTATCTTGAAGCAATTGTCTGTTATGTTGATCTTCATCAATTATCTGATTAGTGTAAGATCCTTCAGATGTGAGAAAGTTTACAATATCAGGATCATCATTGAAAATCCTCCAATTGGTAACGTTATCAGGAATCGAGGGTCTAAAGATTAATTCAATTGAAAATCGATCAGGACTAAAGTCTTCTGCAGGAATGAGCTTGGAAGCTACATTAGCTAGGATGTCTGAACTAGCATTCTGAATTCTGGGAATTGATGAAATATTAAATGCTATAAAATGTTCAGTCAGATCTTGGACTAAAGATTGATAATGCTTTAAATGACCTGATAAACAATGTATAGTATTGCGTACCTGTTTGATTACAATTTCTGAATCTCCGAAAACTTGTAGATATTTGATGTCTAATCCGATTGCTTTGTATAGTCCTTAGAATAAAGCCTCATATTCTGCGGTGTTATTAGTGCAATCGAATTTGAGTCTGCAAGTTAACATAATTTTGTTTCCCTCTGGACTAACCAAAATGCATCCTGCTCCTGCTCCTTCATTAGACTTAGAACCATCAAAAAATAATTTCCAAAATAAAGATTTATTTACAGGAGTATCTACAAAATTAATACATTTAGAACTATCTGTTTGAGAAAAAATTTCTATTTGGGATAAAACGGAATGTTCTAAATAAGGTGAAGTATGAGCATTGAAATTTTCTAAGAAAGAATCAACTGAATAATTGCCAATGATATTACTGCTGTATGCAACTGGTTCATTCTCTCCTTCCGATTCTGTTACTATGTATTTCTGATGTTTTTCTCATTCAACCTTTATCTGATTTGGTTTACCATTGTAAGGAAGCCACATATGCGACCAATCAGTTGCGAAATATCCATGAAGTTTTTCTGACCAATCTCTGCTAAGAATTAAGCCATAAAATTCTGGAATATCTGCAACTAAAATATCAATGACTTGACATACATTTGGATTTGATGACAATCTTATGGTAACCTAATTTAATTCGCCAATTACTTCAACTTGCGATCGATCTAACTGAACTATGCGCACAGTAGATTTTTGTGGTTGAATGTTCAGCTTTGCACATATTGATTTTGGTAGAATATTAGATGAAGCTCCAGAATCCACTAAACAATTATGCAATTTTTTATTGAAAACTTCATAAGTAAGAAGAAATGGAGGAGTATGAGATCTCGACCTTCCTCTAATTAAAACGATATTTTCTAGATCAACTTTACTAATCGCATTAGCTGGAGGTCTTCCCATTTCGTTTGAAGCTTGAGAAATCACAGGATCAGGCAAAGGTTTTTCTGGTACAGCATGTAATTCTTTCAAAAGTACCTTTTGTTGGTGTTTTAACTTGCTCAATTCATAAAAAGTGATGTTAGCCCTAGTCTTCTTCATGTCTTCTATGATATTATACTCCATTTCATCTGGGACAATCAGTGTTCTCGATGGAGTTGATGAATCTGTCTGGACTGGGCTAGTTTGAATTACTTTAGATGTCATTTTCTTGGGTGCAACTTTATCTTTATTCAATGAGCTTGCACTCTTTGACTTAGGAGTAGATTGAGGAGGATCAAGTTGATTTCTACTTCGAGTGCTAACCGGGGATGCTTCTTGGTCTTCTTCATCTGGGAGGATAAAATCCCACATACCTTGTACTTCTACAACTTCTACTTCATCAGTAGTTTCCTCAGTAGTAGTTTCCTCTTCTTCTTCTTCCGATTCAGCATTAGTAATGGCATTTGGTGGTTTTGAATCAGTTGAAGGGTTTCTTTTAAAAGGCTTGAAAGATTTTTTAGAAGATGTTTCTGCCACTTGTTTCTTAATGTCAACCATTTCATTAGACATGGTTTTCAAAACTTTTTGCAGTCCTTCTAAATCAAATGGATCTTTTGATTTCTTTTTCTTGGGATCTTCTTTAAAAGTGACTTTCTTGGATTTTCGTTCTTCTATCGCATTTTTCTTGTCTAAAGCAATGATACGTTTTTCTACCACTATTGCCTCCTTCATGTTATCTGCTAAATTTGTTTTATTAGCCCTATCAACAAAGATTGCTATGTTTGATGGTAAAGAAGAAATGTACCATTCACTTCGCACCTCTTCGCTAGGCTTGGAAGCAGTAGGAATTTTGTTTAACAATTTATTGAAACGTGAATTGAAATATTTGACAAGTTCCTTTGAGTCAGCTCTAAGATTAGACAGATCATTGATTAATGTCGCTGTAGACCTGTCATCACCAAATTTAGTCAAAAATTGATCTTGAAAGATATCCCAAGTAGTGATAGATCCAGATGGTAATGAAAAATACCATGATCCAGCTGCTCCTTGTAAGGTATAGGGAAAAAGTCGGACAACAACATCTTCATTAATAACTCCATTGAGATTTATGGACAGCATAAAATTGTTTATATGTTCTTCTGCTAACATGCCTGCTTCAGGATTAAACTTAGGCAGCCATTTTTCAGGATGGGCTGGTAATTGACTCAAGGGTGTAGGCATTAAGACTGCCCCTGGATTATTCCATGGCATTTGGGCCATCGCTGAACTACTAACAGAGGAAAGTGTAGAAGATGATGTCTGTGATTGGGAAGATGAAGATATTACAATTATAGATGATTGAGAAGGTGATGTGGAAGTTCTAGTGGAGTGAGGGACAATGGTCTGAAGTGGAGGGGTGGATGGTTGACTTCGCGGTGAAGAGGTTGAGATGGATGATGATGATGAAAGAGTCTCGCTATCAGACCCTTTAGGTGATTTCCTTGCTCTCTTCCTTGTAGGTAGAGGTAACTCAGTTGGCTGAATGCCAAGCTTTTCGCTCTGTAATCTGGTAAGAGGATGAGCAGGATTATATTGTGAAGTCACACTGCCTTGAGATTTATCAGATCTTTGAGGTGATATTGAAAATCGCTGAAGTTTATGAATCAAAGATTCAACTTCAGGAGGTTCAATAGCAGATTCTTCTGAAAAGTCAGGGTTTGTAGCAGTGTCTGTTCTTCTTTCGACTTCTGGCTCTAGATTTAAAATTTCTGAGTGCGATGGAGAAGTCGGGGGAGATGGTGAGGGTGATTTACTCTCAGAATGGTATTTAGATTTAGATTTACTTGCCATTCATAGTTCGTGGCCCTCCTTCTAGCGCCAAATATGTTGAAGCCCCGAAAATCGGGTCTACAACAAGAGGGATACCCACCCGGTCTGGACCTTAGTTAGCAGCTCCTTTTCCGTTTGGTGTAGTGGGTCTGACTGGGGATAATGGGACCAGTTTCCCAATATGTGTGTGTGTGTTGAGAATAGATATTTCCTCTCTAAAAAGGTTCCTAAGTGAAATGATTTTATTCTATTTCTAATCTAATCATATGCAAATTGTATTCTAATTTAAACAGAAATATCTAATTCTAAACTAAACCCGGGATAAAATCTTGTTTATGCGATCTAAAATGATTTCGAATAACAATCGATAATAAAGATCATTCAACTGCTATAAGAAAAGAATTCAATAAAGATGAACCACTTCATATAAAAAGTTAGATGAAACAGTTGTGGAAAACATATCGCATAATAAGCTATTCATACATTAAGCATAAATAAATGGCTATCACCATACAAAAGTGCCAAATGATAACTTAAACATTCCCGCATCAATATATAAATAATTGAACATAAATATCACTTTTAACACAGAAGCAGAAAAAGTTAAGAGATAAAAGTACCATTTATAACTGGTTCTACTCATGAGCTAGAAGCAATAATGATTTATATCTTCTAAATCCAACATCTACTAAGAGTACAGAAATGCAACATCAGTAGCAGATATTAGACACAGATATCAATAAATCTCGTTCCATTCATTCATCGAAACCTCCTCTGAGGGTGCAGAAGTTCATGTTCTGAGGATAAGTTTTTGACAAATTTCTGGACCCTTCTCTAAATGCATGAGAAGGGTTTAAATACTACTAACTAAATCTAATTATAGTTTATTACAAAAATTTAGGATTCGGTTTAAATGACCGTCTTTTTTCTAGGAAAAAATAAAGTAAAACTAACACTAAATCTAAAACTAAAATTAGCAGCTAACTACTTGTGAATTTGGTCTTTGAATTTGCAAACATCCAACATTGATTTGAGAAGAGGGGGTTGGCCGACTTCAGATTTCAATTGTCCCGAAAAGATGGAATCAACAAGTGTGGGCGCGATCTTCTTAGCATAATTAATGATGCAATTAAGAGTACTGCATTGACTGTGTGGTTTTTCTAGACACGTCCAGTAAGAATCCCAGTTAATTTTGTCAATCCTTGAATTGATTTTGCCTTCTCTTCTGCTTTCTGTTTCCACTCTGTTTGCAATTTCTGTGCTTGTGGTAGGTATCCCGGAATGGTTTCTGAAATTAAATTAACCTTGTGCAAATTCTCATTTACACAATCAGTAATGTGGCTTGCTTCTGTAGCTGCTTCCTCTGTTGCTTTTTCTGACTCTTTGATCTGTGCATCCCATTTATTGAAGAGCATTTCTTTGACTGTCATTGATAATTGGTGCTCCTACTCTTTTTCCTTCCTCTGTCTTTTGCCATGCAAAATAATTAGTAACTCTTTCATTAGTTAAATCATAATCATGTCGTAATTCTACGACATGATTAGTGATTTTATCACTTTCTTGACAAAAAGAGTTCCATTGTGAAACCTTTTGGCATAATATATCTTGTTGTTGCAGCAATTGATTATTCAAAGAAATAGATTCTGAAATAAACTCTGTAAGCTTGGGGTCTTCTTTATGCGTTTCTTGCATAATCTGTATTTGTTTTTCTTTTTTGGCCAAGCTTTTCTGATACCCAATCTTCATTTGTTGAAACTCTTGCTGTAATTTTTCAAATTTCACCTATGCTTCATTGTTGGCATGTGCTTGTTGCAACTGTTGTTGCAGAACTTGTATATGATCCTCTTTTTCATTTAATAATAGCCTTACCTCAGATGCTTTGTCAATAGTCGCAGAGGCATAAGCTCCTATTATATGAGATAATTTAGTAAGATTTTCAGTGGGATCTGTAGTAGGATCTTTCCATAAAACATCCAATTGTTCTGCATCAGTAGAGAGTGCACTTTCTAATTTTCTCTTCTTTCTTTGCTTCCTTACTACTGCTTTATGTTGCAGGCTGTAGAATATATCCAGAGGAGGAATTTCCTCTATTTTAAGTACAAGCTCGGAAGAGGGAGTAATGGATATATTTTCTTTTTCTGAGACATTGCCACTTATTTCTGTAATCAAACCTTTTGCTGTCTTTACAGGAGTTTGTATGTTCTGTCCTTCAACATTAATCAAATCATTAAATGATTCCCATTCTCTATCAAACTGAGTGTTGATGGATGGTTGTTGTACATTAAGAGGTGGAAGATTCAACTGTGGAGTAGTTGAAGTCTGTTGTTGTGACATCTCTATTGATTGAACTGTATCCTTGACTGAGCCTTCACTTTTATCCTGATTAGATTTTTTAGAATGTTCAGAAATTTCTTTGTCAGACATTGACTTAGACCTTTCTGACTCTGAGCTGCCACTGAGACTGACAGTAGGAGTTGGTTCCCTTGCGGGTTCCAAACGCAAATTATCCAAAGGAATAGTAGTCAATCTTCTTTCTCTATATATTTTAAACTCTTGAAATTCTTCTGGGGAGAACCGTGCTTGAGCTAAATGCAAAATTTCTTTAAATGAACCTTTTTCTTGAAACATATCATCGAAAATATCTTCTTCTCCAGAAAATACTCTTACTTTGACAACAGTGGTGAAATCCTTGACAATACCATATGGATCAAATAGCCTTCTCGGAAACTTAAACAATTTTAAACATGTAACATTGCTTACTTCCTTAAATGCGTGACCAACATCGAATAATAAAAATGCTCCGCAGGACACAGGAAATTGTGGCCAAATGGCTTTCTTTTTATCCTTTAATTCTTTTGTCAAACCTCCGTCTCCACAGATTTGATATCCAATTTCCCGAGCTATGAGTTTATCTGGAACATACTTGGGCAAAACATGAGGAGAAGCAAAGCTCCCAAAAACCCTCACATAAGTAAAAAGTTCTTCTCCAAACCATCTTGCGACAGGGAGAATGTCTACTTCTGCTTCAGGAGACAACCTTGGAGCATCCTTATTATACAACACTCTATACAGTGGCAACATTATGCCATGGAAAATTTTATAAAAATGAGGAACAAATTTTGATTCCCACAACTCTTTGTGATAAACATGAATGGGCAAGGGATCCTGAATTGTCCATTGCCAACCCATTAAAGGGAACTTAGAAACAAAACAGATTGAATCCATAACATAGGCAGATAGATAAAAAGGAGGATAAATCCTCTGAGAGACAGTCCGTTTAGATTGATAATTGAAAATAGCCGTGGCTAAATTATCAGACAATATTTTAGCCCAGTCTACAATGGTAGCGTTGACAACAACATTTAATAAGGGAAGCCATTCAGGCAAACACTTATTAATGTCAGGCTTTCCAAAAAGCCTGCATAACATAGCAGCAGCAAAAAAATATGGAGAGGTGAGTGAACCAGTACTTTACATACCGTGTTTATCTTTCTTCAATGGTTCATCTCTTCTGGACCATTCCTTGGTGCATTCCGCCAAATTGGCATTTTCCTTGGTAAATTTCTCCATAAATTGTTTGTTGTAAGTTGCCTGAGGCTCCGACAAATGATACATAAGCCTCAAATCTTTTGGAGTAAACGACCCGATGAGCTCTTGACATGGAGTTTTGAACTGTCTGTCTGTGATATCGGTGCTATCCAGCACCCATTTGACCATATCTGTATATGAAAGAATTCTAGGTTTTGCTGCTATCCGGTGCAAAAACGAACAAGCCAGCTCTGTAAGAGATGCTTAAGAAGAATTACTTGAGCCCGCAGTAGCCGCAACATCCATTACTCTTGGGTTTTCTTCTTCAAGCAAATTAAACATACCCTCCCAAGTGGTGATACCAACATCTTTGTTGCAAGCAGTGTCTGCGTATAAGGAAGCCATCTCTTTATTTTCAGAACTTGGAGCTTTCTCTTTCTTTCTAGAACTCGGAGCTTTCTCTTTCTTTCCCATAATGCTCTGAAAATTGCTTTGTATATTCTCCTGTTCTTCGTGCCTGCAGTTTTACGAATTAAGTGAGAATAATGATATGAGAAAGGTGACGGGATAGTTTTAAATGCTGAAGGCGTATGAAATCTATTATTTAATCGTGAAATAACCCTTCGATCAAAACAAAATCCTTTTTCATTAATAATTGACAAGCCATTCATTAAATTTACATTAAGGCGCATAACGGGTCTTGATTTACGAAAATATTTACTTTGTATAATGAGCTTTTTTAAGAATCTGCGATAGTGTGATCTGTGATTTTCTTTGCAATATCGCAAAATCGCAATATCGCAAATCGCAGCTTTCGCAAATCGAAATCATTGAAAATCGCAACTTTCGTATTATTTCATATCGCAAATCGCAATCAGTAACATCACGAAATCGTAATATCGCGACATCGCAATATCGCGAAATCGCAATATCGCAAAATATAACATATGAACAATATCCGTTAATATATTTTATGCGATATACGATAAATATTTTTCTGCATAGTTTTTTGGATCGCGTGCGATGGATGTGATATTCAAAGAAAGGTTTTATTCTAATCTATCATAAACTTAAGTTTAGTTTAAAGGTTTTCCAAAGAAATTTCTTTAAGTTAATGATAGTAAGTTTTATTAAACACCAATAAATTTTTTGGATTTTTAAACTAAGGGTCCCCACTTATTTAGTATTATTACTAATATTAAATAAGAAGGGGGGTTGTTTCTGGCCACAATAGGTCCTCACCCAAGCCCCAGTGCTTATAAGTTCTGATTTTGCAAATGATTTTCTGGTTTTTACTTTCGCCTTTGAACATACAATTGCTGGGGTATTATTCCAGAAAAGGAAGCAAGGAAGTGAGAAATCTATTTCTTTATTCAGTAGAACACTTGTAAACTATGAACTGAAGTATAATATCATGGAGAAAAATGCATATGCTTTAGTAAAGGCGCTTAAATATTTTAGAATTTATATTCGCCATTCTCATATTATAGCATTTGTGCCTAATACTGCGGTGAATGACACACTGACCCAAGTTGATCCAGATGGAAAAAGAGGTAAGTGGATTGCCACTTTATTATAATATGATATAGATATCAAGCCTAACAAGATGGTAAAGGGTCAAGGGCTGGAAAAATTGATGGCACAATCAAATTTTGAGTGCCTAGACATGGATTTCATTACATATTTCAGAAGTAATTGAAGAAGATGAATTGGTTCCTATTGAAGAAAAATTTGCTATGTCTGAGTGGTACAATGATGTAAATTTTGTCTTGCAGCATCATAAAGCTCCTCCTCAGTTAACCAAGTCCAAATATAGGTTTGTAAAGCTAAAGTCTTTATGGTACTGTATTTTGAACAAGAATTTATATTGGAGGGATATGAGGGGGATTATTTTAAATTTCTTGTTAGAAGAGGAGGCTGAAAATATTATTGATGAATTTCATAAAGGAGATTGCGGAGGACACCATTATTGGAAGGACACAACAAATAAGATACTTAGAGCAGGACATTATTGGCCTTCTATGTTCAAATACATCTACAAAAAGGTTGTTTCCTGTCATGAATGCCAAATTTTCGATGGGAAAAAGACGCTGATACCTCTACCCCTGAAACTAATATATGTTGAAGCTCCTTTCCAGCAATGGTAGTTAGATTCCATTGGAAAAATACACCCTGCATCCTCAGGACAAAATCGCTGGATTTTTACAGCCACTGATTACTTCACTAAGTGGATTGAAGCAGTCCCTACAAGGCAAGCTACAAATTCGGTCATCGTCCAATTTTTGAAGAATAATATTTTGTCAAGGTTTGGACGTCCCATGAAGATTATTACTGATAATGCTCAAGATATCAAATACAAAAAACTGATTAGTTTTTGTCATCAATATCATATCACTCTTGATCATTCCACAACATATTACCCTCAAGGTAATGGCTTAGTTGAATCATCAAATAAAAGCATAGTCAGGATCATCAAGAATTTTTTGCAAGAGAATAAAAGATCATGGCATTTGAAGTTAAAGTTTTCTTTGTGGGCTAATAGAATTTGTACTAAGAGATCTATAGGTACATCTCCTTATGAGATAGTATATGGAGCTGAAGAAATTTTCCCAACTTCTCTTGGAGTTCTAGTAATGAAGTTGTTGCAAGGGCTTGAAGAAGAACCTAATGCCATCCAAAGGAGGATAAACCGGCTCATTGCTCTACAAGAAAAAAGAGAGGAAGTGTACAATAATCATCATAAATCACAAAATAGAGTCAAAAAGACCTTTGATAAGAAGACAAAAGAGGAAAACTTTAAGATTCAAGATGTGGTTATGAAATGGGAAGCCAGGATTGAAGAAAAAGGGAAGCATGGGAAGTTTGAGAACATTTGGAAGGAGACTTTTGTGATAGATGCATATAATGGGAACAAGACATTTTTACTTCAAGAAATGGATGGACAGGTGTGTGGAGGAGGACTTGTCAATGGTAGGTTTCTAAAGCACTACTCTTCTTAAATTTTCTTACTGAAACACATTTCACTTTATATATTTCATTCTCTGTTATGGTGTTTTGAAAATAAAAGTGAATTTATCATCAAGATTGAGCTCGAGGAGAAGGCCATAAGAGTTTGGGAAATATTTCATCAATTTCATCAATTTCAATTCTTCCAATAAAGGCACTAGAGCTGCAAGATCTTTGATGCACCTCAGGGGCACATCATCCCCATTGGAGGCACTGTTATCATCAATAGCAAATAGGTTGGTCAAGCGTGTCATTTTGAGTTAGGTCAAGTGTGTTGGTTAAATAAATTCATGAAAATTGATAAAATTTCATGATTGGTCTATAGTTTTAAAGGGTTCAAAGCATTTTTGTATCATGTAATTAAAGTCTTTTCATAGGAAAAATTTCAAAAATTCACATACATGAGGTCAAATAAATCATTTTTTACGTTTGTCACCTTTTACCTGAGTCCGCAACGATTTCTATGAGAAATAGGTTGTTTTCGCTACAGACTCACCTCACAATTCTGTAGAAAATATTCCAACTCTCTAACGAAACTCGCTACGAACTCATGTTTTTCTGCACTGGTTAAGGGATCAATGACTTCTTAGTTTATGAGTGGTTGGGTGTCAAATTTCCATCACATATTTCCCTCTTGTGAATCCTTGTTTAGTGTATGTCACGCTTGGTCATCATTACCACCACATTACTCTGTTTTGTCCTCACTTTTTCTTTCTTGATTTAACCTTCATGCATTCAAACTAACCACTTACCTTTTCATCCTTGTGAGCTGCTTTTTCTACCATTTCCTTATCATAGGTGATTTTTCAATTATGTCCATAACAACTTCCTGTCAAAGGTCATCTTTAGCAGGTGTCAAGTTTCAAACAAGGCTGTGTTGTTTTGGAGGAGATGGTCGCACATAAGAAGACCAACAGGGGAGGTTCAGTGGTTAGGTATGAAGCAATGGACCTCAAATTGGTCATGGAAGATCCCAGTTTTGCAGAGGCTTTCACCAACGTTGGCTGCATGATATTCTATCAAAAGTTGCAGGGGTACCATGCTCAAGTCTCCAAAGAGTTTTCTGTGAATTTTGTTGGCACTGCTTCAAAAGTAGGCATACTGATTTTTACAGTTTCCCCTGAAACTATTTCTCAAGAAACATAGATTTTTAGGTCAAGGGAAGAATGGTTCAAAGCTACCAAGTTTAAACTGCAAAATTGTGATGAGTTCTTGAAGCAAGAGCATGTAGGGGTGGACATGACACCAGGTATACCTAGGAGTTGTCTTAAGGATAATTATTCAAAGCTATCGCTCATTATTCAGAAGTATTTTACATGTGAGGGAAGATTCCACATGATATGCCAGTATCATTTCAGACTTCTGCTCCACTTTATAGGTAAAAAACTCTTAGATATTCCATTCTTCCTTTTCAGAAGCTTAGGTAATATGTCTGATAAAGTTTAAGCAAGACCTGAGAGTAGTGAGACATCTGTATTCCATCATGGCTTAATTAAGTTACTGGTTATGGAGGAATTTGTAAAGGTTGAACAGAGACTAGACTACATTTTTTTTTCTAAGTGGTTATGATGTGGATGTGATTACTCCAAAGAAAACACCCAAGCCCAAGACAAGTACTCCAAAAAAGGACAAAGGGCCCATAGTTGAAGATGAAGTGGAACCTGAAGAAGACATGCAGCCTATAGAAGAACCCATGGAGATGGAAGTTGAACATTGGCAAGAAACAGTAGTGGCACCTCAACCAACATCCACAAGCAACAAGAAAAAATCTGACACAAGGACTTCTAGGAGAATTACTAGGAGTCAGACAAAAGGAAAGGGTAAACTTCAAGACATTTTGTAGGCTATTGACATTGAAGAGACCCCTGTGGTTAAACTTGTGTAGATAAAGGGAACAAAGATGAAGAAGAAAGGCCTTACTCAAAAAAATCTTGATTTCTCTAGTGAGGACTTTGGTTATGCCTTCAAACATAGAAATATTTTTACTAGGTCACAACTCTCCAAAGGGGATAAATCTGATAAGAAGAAGAATGAAGCAGAAAATAAAAAGCAGCCCATGGTGGAAGATATCACTGAATTATCCCCCACGGAAGAAGAAATCACTAAGGCACAGAAAGGTAAAGACAAATGATAGAGAAATATGAAGTGGACATTCTTAAGGAGCAACTTAAAGAGGAAAGAAATGAGGTCTTAGAGACCAAGATGGAGCTGGAATATTTCAAGAAAGAAAGAAAAGAACTGTCAGATTTTAAAAAAGAGGTTAGTAAGAAAATTAGTTTTTATGATGAGATGGCTGAGAGGTCCAAGAAAATGCTGAAAAGAACATTACCTTTGCATAAAATGATGAATCACACCATGAGGAGGAATAGGTGGTTGCAGGAAGAGAGGAGAAAACTTCTAAATCAGGTTAAAGAGCTGGAAATTCAAATGGGAATGGTGTAGATTGAGCTGAAGAAGAAAGGTTTGAAAATGATATTGGTATATGAACCTGCTGAAGGTGAAGTTGCCACTTCTAGAGGAGGGTAAGTTGTATTTTGAACTAATTTTGCCTTATCATGCTTCATATTATCATTTCACACAACCTTCGACAATTTTTGTGATCCAAGTGGCTCCAGACACCCTCAGGAGACCAAGAGGGCTCATAAATGGTTAAAATTCAAAGTGGTCAGATTTCTCTTGAACTAGGTTCAGGTTGAAGTACTCTTCACCCTGATTCCAATGGTGTGAATGGACCTCCAATCCGAGCCCGTATGGAGAAGTTTGAGCAAGTCAAAATTTTGGTCAAACTTGGGTAGTGGATTAGGTTTAAGTGTCCCACAAATTCACCATCAACCGGCAGGGAACCCAGCACCCAAAAATGGGAAAAATTGTAGCCTCTTTAAAAATCCCAATAACTATTATTTCTGTTAAAATAAAAATACACAATTTTTTATAAGAAAACAAAAAAATATTAAAAAATAAGGGTGGCAGGCCATGACCCTTGCCACCCCTGTTGGACCCATGTCACAACAAAAAATTATTAAAAAAAAGACATTGTGGGTCGGCGAGCCATGACCCCCGCCGAACCCCGCAGGAACCCATCGCAACACCACCACACAAATATATATAACAAAATGGTTGGGGGCGGGTTGTTAACCCCGCCACCTGAACCACTCCACTTGTATACAATAGTTCCGATGGGGCGTGGTTGGGTTGGGCCACATGGAGCAGACCCGCCCACCGACCAACAACTATTTAAAATATGTTTAACCAAATGGGGAGGGGCGGGATTTGATCCCTCGACCCCTCCTCCATTTTTGGATCTTGCCACTACGCCAATGGAGGTGCCTTGTGCACTTCACCCTCCTCTAGGTATAAGACCTCTCCTTCCCACAGTGCGCCCAGGAAGATCTGAGCAGTGGAGCGGAACCACGAGCAGGCAGAGTGGAAAAATCATGCCCAGGGAATCTTGAGGGGCATTAGAAAGATTCCCTGGGGTGCAGAACTTGCCAGTGTCCGTTTGGGACAAAATTTATGTCATTTTTACACCTCTCGACGACAGGAACTCAATGGTGACATCTGTTTCTACATCATAGCTCTCGATTTTTCGGCCACTTTCCAGCTTGGAGGTATAAGGATGCTTTATGTAATTTTACTTGTACGTCTTCTTCTTCTTGCCACTTAATGAATGAAGGCCTTCCCACTGTTGAGCAGGGCCTGGAGACATAGCCCGAATTGGACGAACTCCATAATGAATTTTTGGTGTCTTGATCTCATGCATGTTATGGTCTCTTTTTTCTTCATTTTATGTGCTTATGTTTCATGTTTTTAAGTGCTCTGTTATATGTAATTATTTAATGCATCTATAAGAAAAAGATCTTGGATCAAGTGGTATTAGAGCGGGTCTCTGTTGATGCGAATTGCATGAGTATATGCTAACTAGAAACAATTTTCAAATGGTTGAAGGAAAGCTCAAGTCTTTTGATCCTGAAGCAAGATGTGCACTACGAAGAAGAAACATGGCAGATGAGGAAGCTCGTTGGGAAGAAGAGTGTAATTACCATAAGGCATTCTACAACATGGCAGAGAAAGTAGACAAACTGTTTGTAGAGTATGAGAAGACCATCAAGCCCGAGAGGAAAAATGCAGATGACCATAGATCAGTAAACCATGGAGATGATGGAGAAGAGCCCCCTCCCTCTCCATCTCCTAGTGATAGTTCCTCTTCTTCTTCTCATCATTATCGTAGACGTCATAGGCATACATCTAAGAAACATTTCCTTAAACTAGATGTAAAGTTTGACTTGCCTATGTATACAGGAGAATGTAACACATAAAATCTCAACAATTGGATTAGATAGATTGAGGTCTACTACTAGATTCAACAGATCAAGAAAGACGAGGCAAAGATCCAGTTGGCATCCCTTCGACTGGGTGGCACTGCTATCGTTTGGTGGGAGAGAAAATTGAAAGGCATCAACAATCTCGGTAACCTTCTCTCCTCATGGTCAAATTTTATTTCTGCATTAAAAACTTAGTTTTACCCATTGGGCTATAATAAAAAAGCATTAATGGAATGGAAACACCTAAAGCAAGGAAAAGGCCAAAATGTGCAAAACTTCACCGAAGAATTTAGGAAACAAGAATTGAACTTAGACATTCTGTTAGATTCACCAGAGATTGTAACTAAGTATTTCAGTTCATTACATGGTTACATAAGACACTCATTATTATTGTTTGAGCCTGCTACCATCGATGAGGCCAATGTGAAGGCCATGCATCTTGAAAACAAGGGGACATATGAGCAAAATGACCACCCAAAAAGAGCCACAACAACAAATAGAAGAGGAGCAAAGACCTCTTGTACCCATTGTGAGAAAGGAGTTTACGACGATGATAACTATTGGAAATTTCACCCTGAGTTGAGACCTAAGAGGGATGACAGGAAGGAGAGGCAGAAGAGAGCTTCCACCATGCAAGAATATCAAAAGTATGAATCAAAGGATGATGAGAAGGTCACAACTGCAGGAGTTGCACGAGGTAGACCAATTGACTTGGGATCAGATTCTGGTGATGAAAGGAGGATTGCAGCTCTTGGAATTGCACCAGATGGACCCATCAATTTGGGTTTATATTCGGGCATTGAAATAGAAATTTCAATACATAGTGTACCAAAGATGAAAGGGACACCCAATGCAGCATGTCTCCAAGAACTTGAGGAGATCGACTAAAGAATCCAAGCAGAGAATACTGAGCTAAGGAGACTCCTACAGGAAGTAGAGGAGGAGAAAAAAAAATTTCTACACTAGTTACAAGCTAAGGACGAGGCCTTGGAAAAATTCCAACCTAACCAACCTGAGATAAAAAACAACTCTTCAATTTCATGTACTTTTCATGATGATGATTTCTTTGTTTTTTAAAACATACCACAATAATCGAGTCAAAAATGTTGAAGAAAATGGGATATCAGGGGAAGGGCCTCAACATTAATGATGAGGGCATCGTAAACCCCATCAAAGTGGAGGAATTTCCCCGTCATGCAGAACTTGGATATGACAGGAGAGAAGTTGGGGAAATCTCCAAAACTACTAGTGACCAACCAATGACGGATGATGAAACCACTTCCTCACATTCCAACGATAGTTAGGGTTCCATGAATACTTATCAGAGAAACACCAGGGGAAAGCGCACCAAGGCGATCCGGAAAGTTTGGAGGAGGAAGAATCGTTGTAGTTGTTGCAACGAGGTGGGACACCAACAAGACACGTGTCAGATAATCCAAGCCCAGAAAGCATCGATAGAGGAACCGATAGGTGAAAATGTTCAAAAAATGAATCCACCAAATTCATGGTGGTCTGCTTTATTAAGTAAACGATGGTTTTTTTAGATGTAGTAGCTTGTTGTGGCCACAATTTGTAAATAATGCATTGCAAATAATTGTAGAAAGTGATGATGTGTTTTCCATCGCTTCCTAAAGAAACAGTGATGTTTGGCCTCCGTGTGTAATTTGGGTATTGCTTCTATTATGTAATCCTTGACCAAAGAGTGTGTGTTATAAACTCTTGGTAAGTGTGGGGTTGATTGAGTCATGTATGTTTTGTATATGATTGTAAGGGATGTACTAGATTTACGTGCAGGTGATTGAAAGAGTGGTTTGGCAAGAACACAAGAAGTGTGTTGGATGTGTTATTGCTTTTCGTGGTCCAAAAACTCCTCAGTGGGGAGGATTGATCCAGGTGGCTCCAGACACCCTCAGGAGACCAAGAGGGTTTAGAAATGGTCAAAATTAAAAGTGGTTGGATTGCTCTCGAACTAGGTTTAGGTTGAAGTACACGTTGCCTTGATTCCAATGGTGTGAACGGATATCCAATCCAAGCCCGTATGGAGAAGTTAGAGAAATTCAAAGTTTTGATCAAAGTTGGGCAGTGGGCCAGGTTTAAGTGTCCCACAAATTCACCGTCAACTGGCAAGGAACCCGACGCTAAGCAGTGAAAATTTTGGCCTCTTTAACAGTTTAAAATCCCAATAACCCTTATTTCCGTTAAAATAAAAGAATACACAATTTGTTATCAAAAAACAAAAATATATTAAAAAATAGGGGTGGCGGGCCATGACCCCCGCCACCCCCGTTGAACCCATGTCACAACAAAAAGGTATTAAAAAAAATACATTGTGGGTTGGCGAGCCAGGACCCTCGCTGAACCCCGTGGGAATCCACCGTAACACCACCACACAAATATATATAACAAAGCAGTTGGGTGCGGGTTGTCAACCCCGCCACCCAAACCACTCCAATTGTATACAATAGATCCAACGGGGCACGGTTGGGTTGGGCCCCGTGGAGCAGACCTGCCATTTATCCTCCTATATTCTACAGTTTCACTAGGTGACTATGGATTTTCTACAAACTGCTGAAGATATCATTTCTTAACTATCAACTATCTTCAAAAATCTCACTACCCTCATTATCTTTCTCTGTCCTAATTCACTATCTCTCAGTATGCCTTCTCAAAATCACTCTCCTCCTCTGAAGAACTTATGTTTGAACTTAACCCTCTCATTCTCACCTTTTTCCTTACCCAAAGAACCACTTTCATCTCTAAAAACCCCATTAACCCTGTTAGGGTCCCGTGATTTGGCAGATTGGTAGACCAAATGCACATGGTAACATCAGACTAGTATTTGGAGTCCTAGGACCTAGCCTTCTTGGACTTAGAGATGTCTCTCTCTATTTTGTGAAAAGGGTGTGAACTTGTTAGCTTTAGATGGTTGATTTTAGGCTAGTTGCTAAGTGTAGGGTTTGTTGTTTGTTTTGGTTGGGTAAGATGATCAAGTATAATAGGTGGAGTGAGAGATTTTCAAATCATTGGGCTATGGATTCTATGAAAGTCATGGATATCTCAAAAATAAAACAGGATGCATCACAGGTTAAATCTAGCATGGTCAAATGGATCTTTAAGGCATGTGTGAAGTGAAATGAACATTAAATTTGTGAGCATAGTAGGTGTGTAAGGGCAGTGAAGAATCCTTAAACAAGTACCTTTAAACAAGATGGTCTCAAATACTGATCAACATAAGGACATAATCATAAAACAGGGAAAACCAATAAATTTTTTATTACATTCAGAAAACAAGCATTCAAGATGAACAATTTAGTGAATCATAGAAAGCAAGAAACTTCTCTAACTTCTAGTGATTTCACCTTCAAGGTTTAGAAAACATATAAGATAACATATAACTTTAATCAAAGAAGAGGGAACTCCTAAGCATATTTGATCAGGCTACAAAGAAATTTAAGGAAACTTCTCAAGCATGGACAAAGGGCATGATCATAGCATGGCCTCTTTGGCTAAAACCTAACAAAGTAGTACTTCAAAGAAATTCCAAAACATAATTTAAATAACATCAAATAAAAGCGGGGTTAACCATGAAACATATTTGAAAACTACTATATTGAACCATTCATGGAATAAACAAGCATGAGTAGGTCTATAGAGAAGCAATAAGAGAATTCCTTAAATAGCAGAAGCCAGAGGAAAACATAAAGACAAAAGAAAACGGGGAAGGACTAAGGTGCCTCAAACAACATTTCTTAGCATGCTCACTTTTTATGTTCTCTTGCAACATAGAAGGATGTAACAAAATTATAGGTAAGGAAACAAGAACTAAATAGAGACACATCACCATTAACCATGCTCAGGGATCCTGCAAGCTATCCTCCTTCATCATATCAATCAAAGTAGGCCATTCACAAACTCCACAACATCAATTTCTTCTTCAAGCTCAAGAAAACCATGTATTTCTCTGAAAACTCATCAAATGCCAACAAAAGCCAACGTTTTACAATGAAGCCATCACGCTCTATTTATTTATAAAAGGAGGGAAAAAACCCTAGATAGGGTTGGAAAATGTCAAAATCACTCATAAATGTCATTAATGCCCAAGAGACCATGCAAGGCCCAAGGCACAAAATATCCCATGAAATAAATTCCAAAATAAATCCTACCACCTAATTTTAGAGTGATTTGCCTCAAAAAAAATTAAAATATCATTTTGCAATAAATGAGTGTGTTTTGTTGACTTTTGGTCACACACAGTGAAGTCTATAAGCGCAGCGCCTTCACAGGCAGGAAATTCGTCCACTTGCAACCACGTTTTGGTGACCTTCCCGATGTCAGATTTTGCTCTATGATGGCCCGTTGGAAAGCCTGCTGAGTCTAATTTCCAAATATATCTTTATTTTTCTGATTGAGCTCTTGTAACCTGTCCAAAAATCCAAATTCCCCAAACTTCTCTGAGTGCAGCGCCAAGCCTGAAAATGAGGCAGAAAGGTGAAAAATGAGGTGTTTTTTGGCCTTTTGAGGGGTAAAAAATGCTCCAAATGCTCTGAAATTTGGCGAAAATACTACACTAGGCATGATGATTCCAAAAATGAAAATTTATCCCTTTGAGGATGTCTGAGGAAAAAGCGTAGCGCCAGGGGTGTTGCGCTTATAGGCCTCAAAATTTGCAAAAAACCAAAAATTGTCAAAATTCTCCCAACATTGGTGGACACCTTCCTCATGGGGTTTGAGAAGCCTGTATAAAATCTCGTGCCAAGATTCCAAGGTTAGCTTGGCCTTTTGCCTCTTTGAGTGCTTGGATTTTGGTTTAGGCCTTTTTGAGTTTTAGCCCTTGCAACTTGGTTTCTCCAGATTGCTCTTTGATCTTTTGTTTGCCTTTATCTAGCTTCTTGGTAGAAAAGGAAGGCATGGTCCCTTGCCTTTTAGAGGAAGCAAACACATAGCTTTCTCTTCTGTGGTATGCCAAGGGAAAAGGTTCAATTTGGCTCATTTTTGTGTCCTCCTTATGGCTGTCATCATTTTTCTTCATGTTTTCTTCTTCATCACCTTGACTGCTGCTTACCTCTTTACCTTCAACATTAGTTTCATTGCCGGCCTCTTCACTGATTTGTGCACCTTCAATTTGCTCCTCATTATAGCTGCTTGTTTCATCACTGCTGTGACCTTCATTTTGGTTGCCAGCCTCTTGATTTTCTTTACTGTCATCCTCCTCCCCTATTTCCATGTTGTCTGCTTCATGTTGGCTCAACTCATCATCACCCTCATCTTCAATTTGGTTTTATTCATTGTTATTCTCACCCTCATTGTCACTTTCTTGTGTAATGCCACTTCCTTCTTCATCTGATATGGTGATTAGTGCTGCCCTTAGACAAGCCTAGGTCTGCTTATAAAACTTGGTAGGAGGAGTGAAATGAAATGATGGTGAGGGAAGCTCTTGCAAATGAGTGAGATGGAGGTGGGTTTACGATTGGCTTACTTTGGGCTTATAGGAGGGCTTAACTTGAATTTATTTTTAATTACCCTAACTCATACTCTCCTTAACTGATAATTTCTTGTTTGGGAGTCAAAACAGAGGGTTGTTTGCCATGAAGACCTAGGGTTTGTAGGCACTATGGTTTGATCACTTTCCCTAAATTATTAAATCACAAAAAGAACTTGGAAGATAAGAAAAAATTCACCTACCAATGTTAACTTGTTTGCAGGTCCTTAGATGTAGCTTAAAGGTGTCCCCTTTTGTTTTTGGCAACTTTTTGCAGGTGGGAGGGGCTTTCTGTTCTAGGCGCAACGCTCTGCACGAGTTGTCGGGTGTCGGGTCCTCTTAAGTGTAGTGTTGGGCGTTCTGGGCCATTTAGGCTCTCTAAGTGCAGCGTTGGGCAAGTTCTAGGCTAGTTGGGCTCTCTAAGTGTAGCACCAGGCAAGATCTGGGCCAGTCGGGCCTCTCTATGCCATAAGCGCAGTGCCTGAACTCCCTACGCGTAGTGCCTTTTGCAGAGGGAATTTGGAGGCCTTCCCGATGTCAAAATTGGGCCCATGATAGATCGTTGGAAATATTATCATGTCTACTTTCCAAATATACCTTGTTTTCTCTGATTGGAGTTTATTTGACCTGTCAAAATTTGATTCTCCCAAGACTGGTCAAAACGTTCTGAATGATGGTGCAGAAATGCAGAGTGCTGGTGCAGACAAATTTTGGATGCCTTCCTCAACTCCAAATTGAGCTCATGATAGCTCATTATAAATATATTCAAGTCTAGTTGTCATTTGACTCATTAAGCAAGTCATTTTGACACTCCAGCTATGAGAAAACCGGATTTTCCCAAGGTCACTCCAAAAGTGCAACAATTCTCCCGTGACACCTGTATTTTTGACATTGCTCCCAAACCATGATACCTATGTAAAAACGGAAGGAGGGTTTTCTTCTTGGGCCTATTATGGACAAAAACATCTCTCACGTTTGTTAGATTCATCTCTTTTTGGTCAGAAACATAGTTTGAAGCAAAGCTAGCCCTAGGTGTGGCAAATGATTTGTCCTTTGGAAAGAATTCTTGGAAAATGACGGAGGCATGATGTTTATGAGTTGGTATGGCTTTATGCTTGCTGATATGACCTTCTAACACTTCTGAAAAAGTTTCAAGCTCGTCCATTACCTCATATGTAGACTCTGAAACTGAATGATAGTCTTCTTTGGAAATGATGATCTTGGAACACTAGAGTGTAAAAACTCTGGTAAACTTTATAAGTATATATTATTATTGATAAAAGATGAGAGATGATTACAATGGGGAATCACTGAGGCTTTAAATATAGCCTCATGGTGTCCCTTGGTGAAGAGGCATGATCTTTGATCATGCCCTTTCACTTAATAAAACCTAAGATAAATATATCTAACTAATAATTAATAAAATATACATAACATTGCCCCTCTCTTAAAGATGCTTTGTCCTCAAAGCATACGTAATGATGGACAACGTTAACGAACACTTGGGTTTCTTGAGTGGTGGGCTCTTGCTTCCCACATTTTAAAAAGATCGTGGAGCATCTTCTCGAGCTCAATCTATTGGTGATGTGGATAGCGATAAGATTTGATATTGACAGGGTCAGGTCCTTTCTTGACTTCTATTGGATTTTCATGTTCCTTATTAGGAGGTATTTTTATTGGCAGGTCTTGGAAGACTTTTTCGTGTTTCCTAACTATTCATTGTTCTTCTGGTGATTTGTCGTGATTCCTTTTTAGATTTAGAGTTAATTTACTAACAATTATCGTTCGATGCAACTTATCCTCATCATCAAACACTTCCTTCTTAACAACCATATCTGCTTCATCACGGAAGGCCTCAACAGCTTCTGGCACTGTATCAGTGGCTTCGGATGTGTTTGTCTCTTCACATTTTTCGTTCAATTCCGTGGATGAAACATTTTGTTGTTTATAAGCATCTGTATTTTCATGGTCTCTTTCATTTTCAATGACTATGTCTGTAGTTGCATCTGTGATAGCAGTCATGTTGAATTATTTATGTGGCTCTTCCACCAACATTGTTTCGTTTTCTGCTATAGGATTTTCATTTATATAAAAGTTCTCAATAACTTATGTTGCTGCATTACTGGATTTATCAGTGGACTGAGTTGCATTTTATTCTCTTGGTTTGTCAGCTCTATAACTTTCATGGTTGATTTCAGAGTCTTTGCTTTTGGTTATTTCAACACTATAGTTTTCATGTGAGCTGATTTTCAATTCAAGCTCATTCAACTGCTCTTTTTCAAACATGTTATATTCATGATTATGATCTGAAATTTCTAAATCATCTAAGTTGTTTTGTTGACTATGTTCAATATTTGGGACTATTGGCTTTTGCATTAGATTTAACTTGTCCATAATGGCATTAAATGTATGCATTACCTTGTTAAGATTCTCCTTGGCCTCCATACGTTTTAGCCATATTTCCTTTTCTATCTGATCGTCCATCGTCATTGATGAAGACATACTCCTCATACTCCTTGTAATTAGGGCTTATCCCCTTTTCCTTAAGAGCTTTGACCTCAAAGCTGTATTTTTTTGACAATTTTCTTCACTTAAGATTTATCTTTTTTGGCATATGTCATTCACCACTAGTACCTTCTCTTGTAATGTTGTCTTTGAAAATTGGATTTTTTAATTAATTAATTAAATTTAATTTTTTAAATAATAATAATAATAATAATTTTTATTATTATTATATTATTTGAATTATATATATATATATATATATATATATATATATAACTACAGGGAATTTTTTTTTTTGTTAATTTTGAAAAGTCACGTTGTTTTGAAAAGGGTGAATGGGTTTTAATACCATGGGCAATTACCATGGGCTCCAAAACCACGAGCTTGTAAACCACGAGCAATTACTCTTCCTTATTTCTTTTTACTTTGTCTTCACATGTACGTATATGTACTTCTTTATATATATATCTCTTTTTACTTTTTCTTTTTTTCTTTTGGAACTATTTTCTTTTAAATATTTTTTTTTTCCTTTTAATTTATTTCCCCCTTTATTTTAACTTTCCTTCTCTCTTTTATTATATATATATATATATATATATTTCTTCCTTCTTCTTTTAAAAAAAAACAAATGTTGCTACCCACAAGCACTTGGTTTTTAAAAAAATCTGCAATTTTGGAATTTTCTTGTAATTCCTTAATTCTGGGTGATCACACAGATCCCGAAGAGCGATGGCTCTGATACCAATGGAGTGTAAAAACTCTGGTAAACTTTATAAGTATATATTATTATTGATAAAAGATGAGAGATGATTACAATGGGGAATCACCGAGGCTTTAAATATAGCCTTATGGTGTCCCTTGGCGAAGAGGCATGATCTTTGATCATGCCCTTCACTTAATAAACCTAAGATAACTATATCTAACTAATAATTAATAAAATATACATAACAAACACATGAAACCCTAATTGACCTAGTGGGGGGTTCATTGATCTCTCTTTGACTGAAAATTGGCTTGGAAACTTTAAGAGAAAAATAGAGTATTGACCAAGTGGTGTAATGAAGATTAAAAATCCAATGTACTTGATTTATCTAAAGAGCCTACAGAGATAGTTTTGAGACCATCAATGCTTGAGGAATTTTGGGGAATCATGGGAAAGAGTAGGCTAGTTGGTGGTCTTAGGTGGAAAGTGGAGGGGTGAGGCAAAGGAAAAACAAAGTGTTGAGGCCATAGGTGGGAGAACATGATGAAGAAGAGTGGCATGAGCCCATGATGGGTCTTTTGGGAGTGGTAAGCTGACCATGACATGATAGAGTAGTAAAATAGTGAAAAATTTATCCTAAGGAAAATGAAGGTAGTAAGATTTCTAAAACTCACAATATTCATGAATTTTGTTTTTAGAAATATAAGATAAGTATTTAGTCATCTAAAAAATAGCAAAAAATTATTGATGACTAATAGTGGCTCCACTTGGGGAGGGCAGCTCCTTTTCAGGAGGTGTCCAGAACTTTAGATCTCTGGGTTTATGAAGACCAGTGCCTCATCCATTGGGTAGATTTTTCTTCTTTTCATTTGATGATGCTTTTTTTGAAGTTCTGATCTCAAGAATCTGAAAACATGATTATTTCAACTTCATCTCTACCTACCCATCTTACTTGCCTAACATTTTTTCTTCCTTGGGTGCACTTGGACTGGCAAACCCTTGAAATTATTTTCTTTTGAAAGCAAAAAAAAACTATCTAATTGTACCCTTATTTCTTCCAAGAGTTCAGATTATGCTAATGAACTCTTTTATTCTCTACCTAGACTATCTGACTGTCAAGATTAAGTTGTTTGAAAAACTTCATTCTCTAAGCTATTTGACATGAAATTGAAAACATGGTTTAAACCAGGGTTAGGCAATCTGATTAACCATGGGTTGTGGCATTAGGACAAGCTGCACACAAACATTATTTTTGTAAAAACAAAACTAGAAAAATGAGGGCTGTGATCTATCATTTGTTAAGCCTCTCATCTTTCTCTTTGGTTCAGATTTGAGAATGGAGAACCAATATATTTTCTTCCTAATCTATCCCTACTGACAAGTCAAGCTTAAATGATTTGACAAGCATGCTTTCACTAACCTATCAACAAAAATTAAAAAAAATGTTCAGCCATGATTAGGCTAGATGACTGAACAAGAGTCGCTTTTTAACAAGTAGTGGCATTTAGGCTTGCACACTTTCAGTACTACTATTTTTTGGGTATGGGGTTGTAGCTCTTCTTTAAATCTACCCTCTTTTTTCATCTTTTCTCTGTTTTTGTGTTTTCATTTTTCAAAACAATCTAAAACTAAAAATATGCTCAAAGTCTGAGCTTATTTGCGCCTATCTATCCTAATCTAACTTTACAGATGATATACATTCATTAGGTGAACTCTTTTTTCCAGTATATCCAATCAAGTAAGTGACTAGATGATTGATTTTTGTTCCACCTCTTAGGTATGCTGGCAGGCCACTCCCACTTTGTCTTCTTCTAAACAGTAGTGCCCCAAATTTTCTTTAAGCTCCACCACAAACTGTTCCTGCCATGTTTTACTCCCTCTTTAAAGGTCTCTAAAAAAACAACAAAGGGGTCTTCGAATAATAACTGGCCTAGAGGATTTTAGAAATAGACTCGATTTAGGATTACTCCCTCCTTTACTTGACTAACCTTGGGATCCTTTTGAGAAAGAATCTCTTCTCCCTCTTTATGATTATATGATTTGGAAGCTTCAGAATGTAATGTTATACTGCCTTCAAGCAATCCTGGTATGCCTTGATTGAGTGAGCTGATTTCTGTTTGTGAGCCATTATCCTCATGATTAGGAGCATTCTCTGGCACCGGGTCTTCTTGAGAAGGTAGTCTAGCATCAACATCAATCTGTTCTATAGTTTATGTATGAGAAAATGCATTAGTAGATAGGTCAGCAGTAGAACACATAGACATATCTTATTTACATAAAAATTTGGATGATTGATGTATGCTTAGGATCTGATTGCTTTCTTCTTTAGTTAAAAGGGGATGTGTCTTTCTCTTTCTCTGGATAGAACTATGATGTTTGTATTCCTTTTGTGACTGCTCATAAGGATGAATGTCTTCTTGAGGAGGTATTACAACCTCAACAATAATCTGTTCCTCTGTTTCTTTATGAGCAATTTCTTTAGTAGGTAAGGCAGTAGTGGAACAAACAGGAATATTTTCTTTTTATAAAGGTTCAGAGACTGGTTGTACTCTTAACATCTGATCTATCTCTTCTTCAGTTAAAGGAGGAGGAATTTTCTGTTTTCTTTGGATTGGGCAAAAATTGTTTTCTTTCTTTTGTGGAGGTTGATCTTGTGGCTGAATGTCCTCTTGGACTTTACACAAAAGGGAAGATGGATTGACATTTGTTTCAGCTTCTTCAGAGAGATCTTGTGGATCTTCTCTTACTTCTTGATGGATTTAATCCTTAATCAACTCTTCTTGGCTGTCATGATAGTTATCTTTAGTATGAAAGGCATGAATATCCTCTAATAGATCTTCAGGATGCCAATTTCCTAAATCTTCATCAATGTTCACAAGGTATTGTATGAGGTCTTCAAATTGATCACAACAATTTTCAGCTAATGATAGAGATGGATAATTTTCTTTATAATGCTCATAGAACACCTTGTGGAGATCCTTTAAGGAAAAAAACTACTTGGTTTCAGACCTTCATACCATTCCCTTGCCTTACCCTCTAATGTTGCCATAAACATTTTCGTGAGGCGGACCTCATGCCATTCAACATTTAACCTCCATACTTGTATATGAAATTTGATGAGATGTAACAAGGGGTCATCAAATTTTTCATCTTGAAACATAGGCAGGGTTTTTATCCAATTTATTTGAGGCATGTTGTGTGGGAATCCATGGATATGATCTCTACTGATTGGGGCATATCTTCGTTGTATTCTCGGATCCATGTTTGTAAATCAGAAAGGGGTCACTGTATCTTTTCAACCAGTCTAGAGTTCTCTACCAATGGAGTCTTTATGTCTATTGAGAGTTGTGGAGTCCCCAGGTGGAAGATTTCAACTTTGCTGCCCACCAACAACATGATTGGGATTTCTTAATGCATTTCCATGGGAGTCTATAAGAACTAGTGGGGTTAGTAGGCCTACTGGAGGCTAGTGGAGTCGCCAGGTGGATGTTATTAGTTGTTTTGAGGATATGTGTGTATGGTCCACCTCCAATAACTGACAAAAAACCAATATAGGGATGATTTTTGGGGTTTTCTGAGTTTCTATATACAACAGTAAGGTTTCTAATTAGTGTGGTCTAGTTGAGTCATCATCTTTCTAGGATGGTGAAACAATTAGATTCTACTCTTGGCTATTAGTTGATTTTCTAAGCTTAACTGAGGGTCATATGAGTCCTAAGAGGTATTCAAGAAACTATATACTCAGAAGGGTCCCACTGTGATCGCCATTATGTTAGGGGTGATGAGATGGCTATAAATCACTGGATATTCTTTAACAAAGGTTTATGAATTGCTTAAGGATGTCTAAGCTTGTTACTTACTCAGAAGGTCCCATCGTGATCACCATTATGTTAGGGTCCCGTGATTTATCAGATTGGTAGACCAAATGCACAAGGTAACATCAGACCAGTCTTTGGAGTCCTAGGACCTAGCCTTCCTGGACTCAGAGAGGGATCTCTCTATTTTGTGCAAAGGGTGTGAACTTGTTAGCTTTAGATGGTTGATTTTAGGCTAGTTGCTAAGTGTAGGGTTTGCTGTTTGTTTTGGTTGGGTAAGATTATCAAGTAGAATACGTGGAGTGAGAGATATTGAAATCATTGGGCTATGGATTCTATGAAAGTCATGGATATCTCAAAAATGAAACAGGATGCATCACAGGGAAAATATAGCATGGTCAAATGGATCTTTAAGGCATGCGTGAAGTGAAATGAACATTAAGTTTTTGAGCATAGTAGGTGTGTAAGGGCAGTGAAGAATCCTTAAACAAGTACCTTAAACAAGATGTTCTCAAATACTGATCAACTTAAGGGCATAATCATACAATAGGGAAAACCAATAACTTTGTGATTACACTTAAGGAAACAAGCTTTCAAGATGAACAATTCAGTGAATCATAGAAAGCAAGAAACATATCTAACTTCTAGTGATTTCACCTTCGAGGTTTAGAAAACATATAAGATAACATATAACTTTAATCAAAGAAGAGGGAACTCCTAAGCATCTTTGATTAGGCTACAAATAAATTTAAGGCAACTTCTCAATCATGGACAAAAGGCATGATCAGAGCATGGCCTCTTTGGCTAAAACCTAACAAGTAGTACTTCAAAGAGAGATTCCAAAATAGAGTTTAAATAGCATCAAATAAGCAGGGATAACCATGAAACATATTTGAAAACTACTATATTAAACCATTCATGGAATAAACAAGCATAAGTAGGTCTAAGAAGAAACTAAGAATTCTTTAAACTAAACCAGCAGAGGAAAACATAAAGACAATAGAAAACAGGAAGGACTAAGGTGCCTCAAACAACATTTCTTAGCCTATACTTTTCTATTCTAATGCAACATAGAAGGATGTAACAAAATGGTACATAAGGAAACAAGAACTAAACAGAGACATCTCACCATTAACCATGCTCAGGGATCCTGCAAGCTATTCTCCTTCAGCATCAATCAAAGTAGGCGGTTCACAAACTCCACAACATCAATTTCTTCTTCAAACTCAAGAAAACCATGTATTGATCTCAAAACTCATCAAATGCCAAAAAAATCTAACATTTTACAGTGAAGCCCTCATGCTCTATTTATTTAGAAAAGGAGGGAAAAAACCCTAGATAGGGTTGGAAAATGTCAAAATCACTCATAAATGTCATTAATGCCCAAGAGACCATGCAAGGCCCAAGGCACAAAATATCCCATGAAATAAATGCCAAAATAACTCCTAGCACCTAATTTTAGAGTGATTTGCCTAAAAAAACATTAAAATATCATTTTGAAATAAATGAGTGTGTTTTGTTGACTTTTGGCCAAAAACATACAGTGAAGTCTATAAGCGCAGCGCCTTCACAGGTAGAAAATTCGTCCACTTGCAACCAAGTTTTGGTGACCTTGTCGATGTCGGATTTTGCTCCGTGATGGCCCGTTGGAAAGCCTGCTGAGTATAATTTCCAAATATGCCTTTTTTTCTGATTGAGCTCCTATAACCGGTCCAAAAATCCAAATTACCCAAACTGCTCTACGTGCAGCGCCAAGCCTTAAAATGAGGTAAAAAGGTGAAAAATGAGGTGTTTTTTGGCCTTTTGAGGGGTCAAAAATGCTCCAAATGCTCTGAAATTTGGCGAGAATACTGTAATAGGCATGAGGATTCCAAAAATGCAAATTTATTTCTTTTAGGATATCTGATTAAAAAGCATAGCACTAGGGGTGATGCGCTTATAGGCCTCAAAATATGTAAAAAACCAAAAATTGTCAAAATTCTCCCAAAATTGGTGGAAACTTTCCTCATGGGGTTTGAGAAGCCTGTAGAAAATATCATGCCAAGATTCCAAGGTTAGCTTTGCCTTTTGCCTCTTTGAGTGCTTGGATTTTGGTTTGGGCATTTTTGAGTTTTAGCCCTTGCAACTTGGTTTCTTCGGCTTGCTCTTTGATCTTTTGTTTGCCTTTATCTAGCTTCTTGGTCGAAAAGGAAGGTATGGTACCTTGCATTTTAGAGGCAGAAAACACATGTCTTTCTCCTCTGTGGTATGCCAAGGGAAAAGGTTCAATTTGGCTCATTTTGGTGTCCTCCTTATGGCTGTCATCATTTGTCTTCATGTTTTCTTCTTCATCACCCTGACTGCTGCTTACCTCTTTACCTTCAACATTAGTTTCACTGCTGGCCTCTTCACTAATTTTTTCACCTTTACTTTTCTCCTCATTATAGCTGCTTGTTTCATCACTGCTATGACCTTCATTTTGGCTGCCAGCCTCTTGATTTTCTTTACTGTCATCCTCCTCCCTTGTTTCCATGTTGCCTGCTTCTTGTTGGCTCAACTCATCATCACCCTCATCTTCACCTTGGTTTGATTCATTGTTACTCTCACCCTCATTGTCACTTGCTTGTTCACTTCCACTTCCTTCTTCATCTAATATGGTGACTAGTGCTACCCTTAGACAACCCTAGGCCTGCTTATAAAACTTGGTAGGAGGAGTGAAATGAAATGATGGTGAGGGAAGCTCTTGCAAATGAGTGGGATGGAGGTGAGTTTAGGACTGGTTTTCTTTGGGCTTGGAGGAGGGCTTAACTTGAACTGATTTGTAATTACCCTAAATCATACTCTCCTTGACTGATAATTTCTTGTTTGCGAGTCAAAACAAAGGGTTGTTTGCCATGAAGACCTAGGGTTTGTAGGAACTACTGTTTGATCACTTTCCCTTAATCATTAAATCAAAAAAATCACTTGGAAGATAAGGAAACATGCACCTACCAATGTTAAATTGTTTGCAGGTCCTTAGATGTAGCTTGAAGGTATCTCCTTGTGTTTTTGGCAATTTTTTGCTGGTGGGAGAGGCTTTCTGCTCTAGGCGCAACGCTCTGCACAAGTTGTCGGGTGTCGGGTCCTCTTAAGCGCAGCGCCAGGTGTTTTGGGCCCTCTAAGTGCAGCGCTGGGCAAGTTCTGGGCCAGTCGAGCTCTCTAAGCATAGTGCCGGGCAAGTTCTGGGCCAGTCAAGCCTCTCTCTGCCATAAGCGCAACGCCTGAACTCCCTACACGTAGTGCCTTTTGTAGAGGTAATTTTGAGGCCTTCCCGATGTCCAAATTAGGACCATGATAGCGCGTTGGAAATATTATCCTGTCTAATTTCCAAATATACCTTTTTTTCTCTGATTGGAGTTTATTTGACCCGTCAAAAGCCGATTCTCCCAAGACTGGTCAAAAAGTGCTGAATGATGGTGCAGAAATGCAGAGTTCTGGTGCAGACAACTTTTGGATGCCTTCCTCAACTCCAAATTGAGCTCATGATAGCTCATTGAAAATATATTCAAGTCTAGTTGTCATTTGACAAATTAAGAAAGTCATTTGGACACTCCAGTTGTGAGAAAACCTGATTTTCCCAAGGTCACTCCAGAAGTACAAAAATTCTACCATGACACATGTATTTTTGACATTGCTCCCAAACCATGATACCTGTGTAAAAATGGAAGGAGGTTTTTATTCTTGGACCTATGATGGAAAAACACCTCTCTCACATTTTTTAGATTCAACTCTGTTTGGTAAGAAACATAGTTAAAAGAAAAACTGGCCCTAGGTGTGGCAAATGATTTGTCCTTTGGAAATAATTCTTGGAAAATGATGGAGGCATGATGTTTATGAGTTGGTATGGATTTATGCTTGCTGATATGACCTTCTAACACTTCTGTAAAATTTTCAGGTGTGTCCATTACCTCATATGTAGACTCTGAAACGGAATGATAGTCTTCTTTGGAAATGATGATCTTGGAACACATGAAACCTTAATTGATCTAGTGGGGGGTTCTTTGACCTCTCTTTGACTAAAATTGGCTTGGAATATTTAAGTGAAAAATAGAGTATTGACCAAGTGGTGTAATGAAGATTCAAAATCCAATGTACTTGATTTATCTAAAGATCCTACAAAGATATTTTTGAGACCATCAATGCTTGAGGAATTTTGGGGAATCATGGGAAAGAGTAGGCTAGTTGGTGATCTTAGGTGGTAAGTGGAGGGGTGAGGCAAATGAAAAATATAGTGCTGAGGTCATAGGTGGGAAAACATGATGAATAAGAGTGGCATGAGCCCATGATGGGTCTTCTGGGAGTGGTAGGATGACAATGACATGATAGAGTAGTAAAATAGTGAATAATTTATCTTAAGGAAAATGAAGGCAGTGATATTTCTAAAACTCACAATATTCATGAATTTTGTTTTTAGAAATCTAGGATAAGTATTTAGTCATCTAAAAAATAGAAAAAAATTACTGATGACTTACAAACCCCCTCACCTTCATCATTATTCCTTATTCGCACTAAAATAATGTAAAAAGTTCTTTTTACATTGTTATAAATATAAAAAAATGATAATATTCGGGACCCATATTTTATATTAAAACTCTATTTTAAATTAAATAAAGCATGACCCTTTATAAATTTTAGAGCCCCTTACTTTAAAGTTTTTAAAGCCCCACCATATCTCTAATCCTTTGCCACACAACCCCAGGCCCCACCGTCTGACTTGCCTGCCTTCCCAAATTCCCCGACCACCGTTGATCTCTATCATCCCGATCCAACGACACCCATCGCGTATCGTACATCCAAAGGCCTGAGGGTTAACTACTGCAAATATCGTGAAATGGGTGATTTCCACCCTCGTACCTACCACCACGCAGCGCCTGCTCAATGGAATCACATCCATCGACCCGAACCCTCTTACCACCTTTTCTCCACGCGAAAACCACCTCCCTCGTATGCGAAAACTGCCTCTCTCCTTCCCTACGAAACCCAATACCACCACCCTTTTCAAACTTTCCAAAGGCTTGTGCCTTTGTGATGAAGCCCCGCAGTCACCATGAACCTCTACAAACACTCCCATGCCCCGAAAACACCCAAATGAACGCAGAAATCCACAAATCCAGGCTTTAAATTAATTAATTAATTTTAATGTGCAGGTTTCCGAGGTAAAAATGAATTGTTTTCTTTTCTAAGGTCCAAAAAATGTCCGAACAAACTCCCTGGGTGACGATTCAGTAAAGTTTGTCCTTCAAAAAGCCCATGCGTGTCAGAGTAAAACATAAACACCAATGATTCACGACCATTGGTGGTAATTTAAATGAAGCAAATGCAAACAGAGATACAGGAAAATGAAGAAACACAAAGGGTTGAAAGATTAAGGATCAAATCAAAGGTTAATGATAAAGAGGCAGGATTAGAAGATAGATATTAAAAGGGACAAAAGGCAGATTAAAGGAACTAAAAGGAGAAGACCATATTTTAGAAGACACATTAGCAAAGATAAAGCAGTATGACAGTCAGAAGCAAACAAATCCAAGTTTAAAGGCTAAACAGAGTTTATAGAACAAATCAAGAGAAGATTAGCACAGGAGAGAGGTATGAATGCTAAAGAAAGGCGGAAAATACTCATCAAACAAACTGCCACCTATAGCCTTATTTTCTAAATAAAGGCAACCATAGTTATTGAAACAGTCAGAGTTATTTCCCAGCTACTCAGTAGTTATTGAAAATGCCTCAAAGTCAAGAATATCCCAAAATTAGCTCAACAGTTTAGTTAGGATTTATTATTGCAGTGATTCAGTCACCAATATTTTGCCTTCGGCCTTGCATGGTCTCAAAGGTAAAAAATACATTAACTCTGTAATAAATACAAATATGAAACCCTAGCTTAGGATCACCTCCTCATTTTGCAGAAAAATACTGCATGTATTTTTCATTGTTATTGTTGGTTGGTTGGTTAGTGTGTTGGCTGCTTGATTAGAGGATTGACTGCTAGGCTGGATTTGATCAAACTCCGAGTTACAGAGATATGCTTTGGAGTAATGTAATTGTTTTGGAAATCAATAATAAAATCATATTCACATGATTATTGAGCTATGTTAATGGTGAATTTATCCTTCTTTGTCAATGTTTTCCTTCTGTTTTCTATTATGTCCATCATTTCTCTGATAAAAGAACAAAATATTTAGATTAAGATATGTTGTCTTGGCACCTTAATTCTGGTTGCTTTCTTTATCTTAATGTTTTCTTCTGCAAGGTCTGATTAGAGAATTCTCAATTGCTCTATGGTTCCACCTAGCTTGTTGCCTTGAAACTGATTCAGTAGAGTACAAACAAAGAAGTCTATGGTATGGCCTGTCCTTTGGTCTTGCTTGAAATACTATTTTAAGGGCCTTTATTTGAAGTTTACTTAGTAGAGTCCTGCCAAAGAAGTCTATGCTATGCCTGGTCCTTTGGTTATTCTTAAACTGTTGCTTTAAAGATCTTTGAAGTTTGATTAAATAATTCTTAATTTCTCTTTAGTTTCACTGTCTGTTATCTTGAATGTTTTCTTTGTCTGAAAGTAATCAAAGGATTGTTGGATTGTTGTCTTAAGGTTTTCTTAGTAGAGTCTAGCCAAATAAGTCTATGGTTTTGGTTCTTCTTAAACAATTACATGAAAGGCTTTTCTTGTTGAAGTAGAGTTCAAGGATTCTTAATTTCCCTTTAGTTTTACTGTTTTCACAACTTACCATCATTTCATATTTCATCTAATCTAAGAGATCCACTTGATATAGTTAGCTTTCCCTGTGAAAACCCTTGTAGAGTTTATGAACAATTAAATCCTTTTATGAATCCATAGCCCAATGGATTAATGCTGCCCATGGTTAATCTATTCCGTTGAATCACTCAATAAATTAATCAACCCAACCATTCTATCAATAAACCAAACAAACAAAAATCCCTAGAACTTCATAACTAGCCTAAAATAAAAAAACATAAGTATAAAGATAAATCATTTGCAAACACAAACAAAGAGAGAGCCCTCTTTGAGTCCAGGAACGCTAGGTCCTTGGACTCCAAAGTGGTTTGATGTGGTTCCCTGCAGAATATTTTCTTGCCAATCTTGCAAATCATGAGGAGCCAACATAGATTAAAACAACTAAATATTACCTCAAGAATTCAGAAAACCCCTTTCAAACTTAGATGAATCAAAATTTAGCCAAGAATGGTATCTGGTTGCTGATGGTGAACAACAACCAGCCTCAAAACAATTAAAAATCCTTCACCTAGTGACTCTGCTGGTTTTCAATAGGCCTGCTGACTCCACTGGTTTTCGATAGACTCCACTGGGAAATTATTGAGAAATATTGACATTATCAAACCTAAAAACAGAGCCCAGTAAATAATACTTGGTGGATTAAGTATTTATTTCAAAATTGGTTTTTCTTCAAAACTGTGATAAACTTTCAACCTTTCTAAATCTTTGGGTCCAATTTCTGGCTTCTAGAATAATCTGCACCAGATCCCATCCTCACCCGAATCCTCTTGCAATAGTTGACAATCCTAACAGCATCCTTAGGAAGTCTCCTAGATCTAAAAACCCAACTATTAGCAGACCTATCCACAAAGAAAGTTACCTACTTGAAAACCTTAAAAACTTGCAGAATATCCTATCTGACTCACCCCTAGAACAAAGCTTGTCTAGGACTAGATCTCAGAGTTGGATAACCTAGATAGCTTTAGACTCATCCACATTGCAGCAGAACCATGTTGTACTAACTTCAAACCTCATTCATACACCCACTGTTCAACTTCGTCCATTTAACCCTCTTCCTCCTTTTGTAGACCGCCCTTTGTTTCCCCAGCCCCCAGCCATGGAAACATGGCATGCACCATTAGTCCTAAATTTTCCCTTAGTTTTTATACCACAGGACTACTAGTCCAAGATTCCCTTATATGATGCAAGTAGTCGTATAATTGCTTAACTACATGTGGATAGAATGAATGACTATTTTGACAGACAAGAAATAGATGATGAGACTATTAAACTAATATTGTTTACTCAAAGTTTAGGGGGAGAAGCAAGAAAATGGTTCAAAGGCTTAACCCCTAATAGTATACATGACCTCCCTGATTTTCATCAATTATTTTTAAACAAATGGGAAGTAAAGAAAAACCCTCTCCAAATCTTATCAGAGTATGAAAACATTAAGATAAATGTAGGACAAGGTGTCCCATACTGCACCAGGTTCAATAGTGTATACAACGCCCTACCTCCTCACATAAAACCTCCACAAGGCCTAGGTTTAATGAAATTTCTAGATGGATTTGACCCAAAAATGGCTGACCATCTAAGAGAAAGAGAACATCTTAAATTAGAAGATATGCATAGGGGTGCAGTAAGTGTAGAGGCAAATCTGATTGCCAAGAGGGCTAGAATGAAAAATGAGAAAAGAGTCACATATAAAGAAGAGGCTGCAACCTCTACATCTGATTCTAATATTGATCACATTATTAGAACCATGGAAGGTGTTGTAACTTAAGAGACAATCCCTTAGTTGTGATAAGGAATCAGTGCTTAAGACATTGATCTGATTATGTCATGAATGTATATATTTGTCTCTGTCTTATCAACCCTCAAATATTAAAGATCAAACCCTTAAATATCAAATTTATGAACATTCTGCAATGTTATATTTAGCCAATGTTGAACGAAAGAATCAAAAGAAACAGAAGGGAGAACTTCAAACTGATATGCTATTTTATACGGAAAATACCATTTTAAAATCCAGAAGAAGTATATGAAGAAATAGTTAAAACAGAGGAGTGAAAATTAAGGTTTTTTAACTTTGAAATACATAAGTATAAAGAGGCCAGCTGCTCATAACTCTGTTTCATTCATAGATGGAAAAACATAACGTAAAATGAGAATACATTTCAACATTAACAAAATGATAGAAACTTGCATACTCATTCATTAACTTTTCAATATCAGAGTCCAAAATTAAGCTTTGAAGGTCCAGAACTCGGAGCCACCCTTCCTCTTGAAAATTACATTAAATACGGTAAAAAATAGTTTGGAACTGTTGTAACCAATTCTAACTACCAAAACTACTTCATGACTTTGAAGGCTGTCTATTACATGCCTTGAAAATGTGTTTTTACAATTGCATTGTCTTCAGAAAAATAACATAAAGTAAGTATCCTAATCTATCAAAAATGGACTTCATTTTCTCCTGATAAGTGACCAAATTGTCTCTAACCTTATTTCTTCTTTCACTCAATTCTATTACTTTATTTATTCTTCTAATCAAGGCATTAGGTTCCTCTTGAGCATCTTGAAGGAAAGATATTACTAGCCTTACTAACTAAGTGGGAAACAATGCCTGGGTACCATATACTAATTCATAAAGTGACTTACCAGTGGATCTCCTAGTAGTCATCCTTACTGCCCATAAAGCAAAGACCAGCTTTGAATCCCAATTCTTCTGGTTCTCATTTATTGTCTTCCTCAAGAATTTCACCAACGTTTTATTAGAGGATTCTGCTAATCCATTTCCTTGGGGGTGATATGTTGTATAATAAGACAATATCAAAAGTTTTACAGAAGTTTATAAACCTGACTGAGTTGAAAACTTGAGTGTTATCTGTCACAATCTTCACTGGACATCCAAATCTGCTAAAAATATTTTCCTCCAAAAATTTCATTACAACCAAATCATTTGCTTTTCTGGAAGGGATTGCCTCTACCCATTTTGTAAAATAAACTGTTGCAGTCAAAATCCATTTAAATTTCCCACTTGATGATGGATTGATTTCCCCAATGAAATCCAATCCCCATTTTCTGGAAGTTTCTTCAACAAAAACAGGGAGAAGAGGTAAAGGAGCTAACCTTTTCTTTTCTGCAAACAACTAGCATTTTTGACAACTTCTAATAGTCCGGTATACATCTGCAAATAAAGAGGGCCAATAAAAACTTGATTTAAGAATCTTATGAGCAGTTACTTTTCAACTGTAATGACCTCCACATAAGCACTCATGATAATCTTTAATCACTTCTATGGTTTCCTCTTCTGTTAGACATAACAGCAACACACCAGCAAGATCTTTCCAATACAACTTAGCTTCAATTATAACATAGGGTTGAGCTTTAAGTTTCAAGGCTCTGTACCTAGCTCTGTTAATTGAAGGTGGACGAGAAAGGAAACACAAATAATGAATAATATCTTTGTACCAATTTGAACAGATGAATTTATACTTAATTTCTGCTCTTGTCTGAATGTGATTTGATTATTCAGTGACTTCTTCTACAGGTGCAAGTAAACTGATTCCCAAAGCTTGGAAATTAGATTCTGTTAACAATTTAGCCAGTCCCAGTCCTTTGACTAGTTTTGTTGGTTTGATATCCAAATCATATTCTTGGATTTTAGCAATCCATTTCCCTCTTTTCCCTTGAACATCACTCTGTACTAATACATCCTTTACAACAGAATTAGGCATGTATGCTACAATTTGAGAATGAAGTATATAATTTCTAAAAGCTTTCAATGATTTAACCAGAGAATATACTTGTTTCTCCAAGATATTATACTTCAATTCTGCATCTCGAAGCACTTTTCTAAAAAAAGCTGCAGGCTGCTCACTTCCTTCTTCATTTTTTTGTAGTAGCACAACAGCAATTGTAGAGGAAGATGAAAATGAGAAAACTTGAAATGGCTTCAAGTAATCTAGACTGATTAAAATAGGAGCTTCTTGGAGAGCTTCTTTAATTCTTCCAAAATATTCCCTTGCATCTTTGTCCCACTTTACTTCAGCATCCTTTTTCAACATATCTGTTATTTTCCTGACAATCTTAGCATAATTTGGAACAAATCTCCTCAGAAAATTGATTTTTCCAAGAAATATTTGAATATCCTTCTTACTTCGAGGCAGTGGAATTTTCTGTATGGCTTCAACCCTTGTTGGATCAATCTTCACTCCTTGCTTTGAAACTATATGGCCCAAAAATTTTCCTTCTTCTAGAGAAAACAAGGATTTTTTAGGATTCAATGATAATCCATATTTCTTGCATTTTAAAAAGGCTTTCTCCAAATGTTGTAGGTCTTCATCATCAGAAATTGAAAAAATTGTAAAATCATCAATATAAATAACTACAAATTTGTCCCCTACAAACACAATATACATTTCCCTTTGGAAAGTAGCTCCTGCATTCATGAGGCCGAATGGCATCCTAGCATACATGAATGTTCCCCAGGGTGTAGTGAAAGCATTTTTCTTTTGATCTTCATTATCCACAGCAACCTGATTATACCCGGGAAAACCATCAACCATGGATAACCTGTATGCGCCAGTACTTTCTGCAAGACAAATTCCATCTTTGGAAAGGGATAATTATCCTTTAGTGAAGCTCTATTCAAGTTTCTGAAATCTACCCATAGTCTTATCTCTCCAATTTTCTTTCTCAATTTATTCTTCTGATTCACCATCATCCATATACACAGCAGAAATTTGATCTTCATATTCCTTTTCATTATCATCAATAGAACGTGATGGTGCTGCCTCTATATATAAAGGTGCTTGCACATGATCTTGGTCCTTTCTTTCTCTTTGCAAAATCTGCAGGTGTTGTTTTATGAACTGGGGATTAAAAACCCCTCATTTTTGTTTTGCAGGTTTATTGTTGTCTATTTCCATCTTTACTAATTTGTTAGACAAATTTTTTATGACCTTTGTCATATCATATGTCCTATGATCTTGAGATGAGGCTCCTTCTTCATCTTGAACTTTCCCAACAGCAGACATATTTGCCTCAATCTCTAAGGCATCAGTTTGAATATGTTCAAGAGTGGGAGATCTTATTTCTCTCAATGTAAAACTAAAATCCGGCTCAAATTCTCTAGAAAAAACAACCCTTTATCCAATAAGAGGAGGTTTCATTTCCAGGGGAAAACTATTATACAACTTATTAAACCTTTTGAAAAAATCATTTATATTTTCATTTGATTTCTTCTTTATTGCATTGAATTCTATTAAAGAATAACCATGGTCCCTTTTTTCTTCCCATCTCTGGATGAAATGTCTTTCTAATTCATCCCAATCATTTATTGAACCATTTTCTAATCCTTTGAACCATTTTCTTTCCTCTCCACTTAGAGACTACACAAAAAGTCTCATCACAACATCTAGATGTTCTACATTAAAATTTTCAGCAAATGTGCAGAACAAGGGCAAGTGTTGTTCTGTAGTTATTTCATCTTCACCAGTAAATCTAGGGAGCAACTTGAGATACTCCTGAGGCATTGCATTCATTGGTTGGGGTAGATTTAATGGTGTGTATCTATTCATCAAGAAAGTAGGGGCTACCATGTTTATGCCCTGATTGACTGCTCCTTGAGCGGGGGTAAAATGGATACCAATTGTAGGTGGGGATGAATGAGGTGGAACAACTGATATAGGAATAGGCGTATGAAAAATAGCAGAAGAACTGGAAACTGTATGAGGTTGAGTTTCTGTAACAGGAAATGATACAAACTCAAAAGATTGTTCTTCTAATGTTGGTTCTTGGAAATGAATGGGTGAAGGTGAGGATTCTTTTTCCAGGAAAATGAGTTTCCAAGAAATATATTTAGATGAAAAATTATGTGAACTGTTGCATGGTGCAAGCAGTGTAGCATCAGGTGTAGAAAATATTTTTGTTTTCTGGCCGTTCTTTGAAACTATCTTTTTTGGATCAGACAAAACATGAGATTTTTGCTGAGAGGAATCTGACCTCGTGTGAGGCCTCTTAGGAGCCAGAATTATTTTAAAGAAACACAACTTAGTATTTCCTCCTCTCTGAAAAACTAGAGGAAATATGAACAAAACCCAGGGAAAAATTCGAATCTTCGGTCCCCGGCAATGGCGCCAATTAATGTTGTACCTTAAGAGACAATCCCTTAGCAGTGATAAGGAATCATTGCTTAAGACATCTATCTGATTATGCCACGAATGTATATATTTGTCTCTATCTTATCAACCCTCAAATATTAAATATCAAATATATGAACATTCTGCAATGCTATCTTTAGCCAATTTTGAACGAAAGAATCAGAATAAACAGAAGGGAGAACTTCAAACTGATATGTTGTTTTATACAGAAAATACCATTTCAAAATCCAGAAGAATTATATGAAGAAATATTTAAAACAGAGGAGCGCAAATTAAGGTTTTTTAACTCTAAAATACATAATTATAAAGAGGTTAGTTGCTCATAACTCTGTTTCATTCATAGATGGAAAAACATAACATAAACCGAGAATACATTTCAACATTAACAAAATGATAGAAACTTTCATACTCATTCATTAACTTGTCAATTTCAGAGTCCAAAATTAAGCTTTGAAGGTCCAAAACTCGGAGCCCCCTTTCCGCTTGAAAATTACATTAAATATGGTAAAAAACAGTTTGGAACTGCTGTAACCAATTCTAACTACCAAAACTACTTCATGACTTCGAAGGCTGCCTTTTACATGCCTTGAAAATGTGTTTTTACAATTACATTGTCTTCAGAAAATAACATAAAGTAAGTATCCTAATAGGAATTGTTGATGACGTGGCTTCTTTTCCTTGATCCACTGATTTATCTTTCTTAGTTATAACAGGAGTTTGAATGCTTGTATTCACTGAACTTATTTCACCTTTGTTTGCTACCTTTCATGGGCTGGTGTCGAAGTGATTTCTGTCTTTACTCTTGCTCATGGCCTTCAAGAGCACCTTTTCCTTTTGCTGAAGAAAACCCTTTTAACAAACCAAACGAATATGCCTCATTCACGGAGAAAAACCCTTTTTCCTTTGAAAATAACAGAAAAATAAATGGTGGGCCACGGGAATCGCAATCGCAAGCGGAAGACGAGCGGGCATGTTTCGAGCGGAGGAAATCACGATATGCGATAAGAAATGAAGCGAAGGGTGAGTGTGATGTGATGCGCGATGGTGCGATGATCGCATCGGCGGAAAATGGACGACGTAGTTAAGAGCTGCGGAAATTTCGATAATGTGATGGGTAATGTTGCGATGCAATCGCATCGGCGACGAGAAGTCGCTCAATTCCTAATTCTGATTCCACCTTCGGCGATGCGATATGGATCTGCGGACCCGATGACAATAAAACTCAACGTTCATAATCGCTTGAAATCCAATCTTTGTTTAAACGTGGTTTTAATCCAATACTTAGTGTATTTTTAGGTGTTTCTGTCTATGAAACCAGAATGATTCAATACGACAAATATATGTTTCCTCCAACAATTTTGTTACTTCCTCAAACACCTGCCTCATATTAACTATTGTTGGAGTCTTGTGATTTGGCTTTAACTGTGTTTTTATCTTTGATCTAAAAGTTAAGCCATTGATTTTCTTGCTTTATGCTTAACCTTTATCCCTTAATCTAATCTGTGATCTTCACTATTTGCTTTATTGTACAGGTGGCTCGGCTTCTACACTAGGGGTTTTGTTCTTCACCAGTGTTCATGAGACACTGATAATACATTAATAATCAACCCGTGAATCCCTTTCTGCATTGATTCAGCCTCAAGATCGTCAACCTTGGCTTTTTCCACTGTTGTTTGGTTGTGGGAGGGCTTGCAACATTAAGCTACCATTTTAAACTTGCATACAACGATAAAATTGTTATGAAATCTTGCGTTTATGGTTTGACTGCTTCAGATGGCTCAGTGAGGGGTTATGGAGCGATGTGGAGGAGGGAAAATGCTCAAAGGAAGGTTCCGTTACATAAACCGGGAAAAAACCTGGGAAAGTTTGAATATTGGCGCGGAAATGATGATAAGCGGTTTTACAGAAAACTACGAGTGGTTTTCGCATTGGGAATAAGTAGAAAATGGTTTTATGCTGGGTGGACGCGATACATGTCAGTGGTTGACACGTGTCCCTTTAAAAACCGCCCATTTCGCGTTGAAAAAGCATGACGGAGGGGTTGGGTAAAATGGGCGCGAGAATGAATGCGGGCCGTTGGATCTGGGTGTTGGGGTTCCCATGTTTTGGCAAGATTGGAAATACCAAAATATGAGACAACATAGAACCACTTTCGGACCTTAGGATCTAGCCCTCCTAGGTCCAGAGAGGGATCTCTCTATAATAGTCAAGGCATATGGCTTTGAAGCTCAAGTTTAAGATATTAGGCTAGTTATAGGCACAGGGTTTGTTTGTTTGATTTAGAGTTTGGTTGTTGAGAATCAGGAAGGAAGGGTTCGTCATAAGACAAGGCCATGCAACAAAAGATATAGACAGAGGAGAAATAGTCCAGGGAATACCAAGTCCATTGGGAAATGGAGTCAAGAAAGGATTTACTTGCTATTCAACATGCAAGCTTTCAGTTGGGCTAGTCATCCAAAGCCTTGGATCCTAAAGTGATAAAGATGAAAGAAGGAGAACCATCTAATTATGTCCAGGGAAAATTTTAGGGGCGAATTTTAGCCCAAAGGCGAATTTTAAGGGTTTTTAAATTTTGGTAGGGCGAATTTTTTATATAAACCCATTTTCTATAGTTTTATAAAATTAGTCCTATAATTATTTTAAAAATAATTAATTATTAAGTAATATCCCACCAAAATAAACGCTGATAAAATTGAAAACATGAAATTCGCCTCCCGATTTTCTGGTTTGGAGCAGCATTCGCCTCGATTTACTAGGTTTGGGGGAGGGATTCCAGTGATTCGCCCCCATTTTTGCTGATTGGGGCTTGGAAGTTGGAGGCGCAATAAAAATTTGAATGCATTTTCCGAAATTTACTGGGTCAGGGGAAGGATTACAGTGATTCGCCCTGGTTGGGCTTGGTCGCTGGTTGGGCTTGGTCGGAGCTTGAAAGGAGCTGTGTGCAACAACGCTCAGGGCAACAACTTACAAGATCTAGACCCTGGACCCTGGTTCTGATGATGCTGCACACATTGACCGATGACGCTGCACGCATTGACAAGAATCAAGATCTGGTTTCGTTTAGGGAGATGGTAGTTGGCCGGAAAGGGATTTAGAGTACCAAGATGGTCCATTTCCCTGGTGCCATGGAGCTAAACCCGCGAGGAGGATTTTATTTGCAGGGTATGTTATTTCTCTGCATTTCTGTTTATGTGTTTTTATATATCTATTCTGGACCCTCTTAACCTTTTTGCTGGAAGTTTTTCACCGGTGTTATCTTACATGGGAGGGTTCCAAGGCATCAAGATCTCTCATTGCTCTTGCGTTTGCAAACTCCAGAGCTTTATTGTCTCCTGTGTTTTCCACATTTGCATAATCCTTATATACAGATTAAACCAGAGGAAGTCTGTGGCACCCAAAATGGCAGCAAATGAAGGGTGGAGAGCCAATGCTGATACTCACAAGATGATTCCAGAGGATGTAGAGAATCTGGGGCTTCAGCAATCCAAGAAACCTCCGGGCAAACATCCAGGGACTACTCTGCACCAACGTGGAAGACTAGGCATATCCAAATCTGGGACTATTGTATTCTCAAATTGTTGAGGTCGATGATAAAGGAGTTGGATCAGGGGCCAAGGATTTTGCGCTTTTACTTTTTCAATTTGGCTCCGGATGTTTGTATTTGATCAAATCACCTTCAAATCCATTGAAATTCACCTTCCAGTCGACTCCATCTGAATTAGGCAATCAACAGAACACAAATAGCCTTGAAACCCTTATATTACCAGGGTTAAATGCAATTTCCTTAGGATTAGCCTTGAAAATCAGCCTATAAACGCTTACATCGCCTTGAATATTTCCTTGGGATTAGCATTGAGCATGAAAATTTCTTAAAAATCTTTACCACACGGAGAATGCAACCTGCAATCTCAACACCATGGATTATGCAGGGAAAATTCTTGAAAATTCCTGAAAATTTTCCACCTCAACAAGGATGAGTTTCGACAATCATTATTGTATCTGGATTACCACGAAAATCGAAAATATTGAAACCTTTTCAACACAGATAATGTGATCTCAATCTCAACACTTCCAGGATGAAATCCTTTTCAACACGGATTATGCAATGTCTATCTTGTCACTTCAGAAAATCTATGCAATCCGGAAATCAATCTGGAAATCCTTATGATATACAGATTATGCAAAAGAATTCAAATACGCCCTCCTCTGGGACTTCCACTGAAATTTTATTTGTGGATTTACATGCCAAGGCCATGATTGTGGTTTTATGTTTGAATTCTTCTTTCACCAAAACAAAACTATTAACATGCACGAAATTGTACAGAAACATGCACATGAATAGTTAAGTTTTCGTGAGAAAAGAATTCAAATACATAACCACTATCATAGCTTTGGGTGCCAACTACCAACCCTCCTCTAGGACTTCACAGCTCAATTGTGGATTTACATATAAATGCCTGATTTATATATGATGTGAAGTTTGTAAGAACTAATAAAATTTAAACAACAGTACTTAGCTTTAGTGCAGGTTTAGATGCAGATGCAGTTAACAGTATTTAGCTTTAGCTTTAGTGCATGTTTAGATTCGGATGCAGTTAGCTTTAGTGCATGTTTAGATGCAGATGCAGTTAAGCTTAATTTAGTTCTTACATACAGTTAATAAATAATAAAATTTAAATACTATTTAAATATGTAATGTATTTAAGTGCTTATATGCAATTAAGAAATAAGTTAACTTTAACTTAGTGTAACCTTATTTAAGTGTTTGCATACAGTTAAGAAATGCCCTTACCATTGCTTTCCAAACTATCGGTACCCGTCCATGGCCTATTTTTTCGAGGGTTCCCTTGGGAATATGGACTACAGAAAACTAGCATGCTGGTATTCCTTCCAGTACTAATTTCACTAGTGTTAGTGCCCCATTGCCCCCTCTCCCCTCTTAGACAACCATCTATAACACCCTTAAGTCTCTTCTCTATTTTTTCATACAACCATGGCCAGTCTCTAAATCTATAGTCATTGTGCTTAAGTTTGAAGCGAAGATATTGTACTCCATTATCAATGGTTACCGAATTGAAGGGAAGAATAAACTCACATTTCTTTTCTCCTTATTTGAGACCATTGACTATTGAATAGAATAGGAAACTTATTATTGTTCACCTCCATCCCTGTTGCTTAGCTGTAGATGTCCAGGATCTTCTTGAACTTTTTGGCTTCTCTTTTGGTCCTTTCTCCAAAAATAATAATATCATCGACAAATAATAATAGCCCATACTTTACCTTTGATGGAACCTTCTCTTTTGCATGCTATTAGCACTCTGCTCTGGCCTTTTGCTACTGGGAGGAATAGAAAGGGGGACATTAGAAAGCATTGTCTTAGGCCTCTTGTGGTAAATATTTCTTGAGGCCAGATCCATTAATTAGCACAACAAATGCGGCTGAAGAGAGGCACCCCCATGATCCAGTTCATCACTTGAATGCTCGTTCCTATTTGGAGTAGGATTATGTTTTTAAGTACATTCTATTAACCTTGCCAAAAGCTCTAGCCAGATCATGTTTCATTACTATAGCTGTTACCTTCTTTATTTTGATTGAGTGCAATTCTTATTGGGTTAAACCCATCGCATCAAGCATTTGTATACTATGGAGGAACCCAAATTTTTCATCTGAAATTACTTCTGAGAGAATTCATTTGAGTCTGTTTGTTCTGATTTTTTAATAAATTTGTGAACCAAATAACAGAGTTAGATAGGCCTATAGTCATCCGTTGCTTTAGGCCCATTCCTCTTGGGAATTGATGTTATGAATGTGGCATCAAGGTCCCCAAGACATTCCGTAACCTTTTGGATTCTTCAATAACCTTGAGTTAACAATCCAAAAAATCCCATGTAGAATCTGTTGTCCCTCCATCCAGGCATGGACTTCTAGCTCTCTTGAAAGATTGAGGCTGTCTTTTTGTTGTTCATTTACTAATCTGTGGAAGTATGACACCTTGAGAATCTTTGCTATGTTGCATTCTGGGGGATCTTGGAACAAAGTTTTGTTATGATTGACACTTCTGCTATCTCCTGTAATGTTCTGGCCTTAGAAACATCATTTTTCCTGATCTCCCAGATTGTGTTTATGTTCTTCCTATGTTTGGCATAATTGGAAGAATTGTGTATTGCCATCTTCCTTTGCCAATCATATGTATAGCTCTGCATGCTACTTCTTCCTTTTGCAATAAATATGTCAGATCATCTTTTCTGTTACTGTAAATATGTCATCATTGTTTATTCTGCATATTGATTTGATTTGATTTTCTGTTGTTGTTGGCACTTCCTGAGCATTCTTTCTGGCCCATTCTACCACTTCCCTTTTACCCTTAAAACATTCTGGCCCATTCTACCACTTCTCTTTTAACCCTTTTTAATCATTCTGCAAATTGGAACATTGCAGATTCTCCTAGGATAGGATCAAAATTCCTCCATTCCATAGTTACCATATGTCTGGACTCTGAACCTCTCCTCTTCTAGTCATTTATAGTTAAATTTTGAAGGGGTCAGGGGTATCTGATCATTCTTTTCTATCTGTAACAAAATACGAAGATGGTCTGAGCCTCCTATGGCTCCCACCCATGACTTAGGTCTATCTGCTTCTTCTAAAACCCTTTATACCACTAGAAATCAGTCTAGACTCTAAACACTTAGACACAACTTTTCTGCTGCTTCCACAGTTTCTCTATGTTGGAATTAATTCATTTGGTTCAACATCACAAAGACCTAGATCTTGAAACAATTGGGTAAAATAGCTAGCTAGGGTATCCTGTCTAGCTCCTTCTCCCCATGTTCCTGCTACCTTCCTTATTAGATTAAGATCTTCTCCCAGAATTATGTTGTCATCCTTGATCTCATCAACGTTTCTAAAGTTCTAACAGAACATTTTCCTACCATCACATGGCCCGTACAAGTTAAAAATTGATAATTTTTTCCCTAAGTCTTTGTATTTCTGGTCGTGCCCTAATACCTGCATGTAAGAAGGACACATTAGGGAGAATGCATGATTCATTTCCACATGTTAGAAGTTCTCTTGATCTCTCTTCAGGGTCCAGAGATTTAAAGGACCCTTTTTTTAGTATGGGTGATAAAATAATCTCTTCTTTCTCAACTCTCATAGAGCTAGGTTTTTTTGTGGTTGCCCCTTATCCTTCCCACATTCAGAAATAGAATAATCGTGGTTTGAACATCCCTGAAGCTTTCCGTGCTATAAGCACCCCCTTGATTGGCAACTGCTTTTCTTAACCTCCTTAATGACATTATTTTTGGTAGAGAGAGATAACTTTTATCCTACTGTAGGATTTATTTCATTGTCCTTAGCCATGCCTCCTTCAATCCCCCCCTGTCCTTTTGGAGCTTATTTCTTTTGGATCTAAGGTCATATCTAGGGCCATATGCCCCCATTGTCTTCCAAGGACTAGCATTTGGATTCCTTGAATACAGAGGCAACTGTGGAAATCTTAGGATTGGCTTTACTATCAGGCTCTTTTCTAACAGAATTTGGGGTAAGAATTCTGTCAGCTTCTATCTTTTTAAGTGTTCCCTTTTCGGTTACTAATCCTTCGTTCTAACCGGGAGAACTACCGGAGATTGGATCTATTCTTTCCTTTGAATTAATTGAGGCTGAAAGGTTCTAAGGTTGCTGAAGACCTTAGAACCTTTCCATGGCTCGACTAATTTATCTCTAGTCACTAAAGTAGACTCTTCTTTAGAGTTGTTTACTATGTTTTATTCCATCCTTGCCACTTGTTACCTTCAAGAAGTTGGTGGAGTTGAGTAATTTTAGGATAATATGTTTAGGATGATATTGAAATTGTTAGTCATAGCAATTGTTTTCCATAAGTTAGTGCGAGTTGTGTGTCAAAAAATAGTCTGTTTGATCAGGTTCTAAATTAAAATCAGTATAAACAGTGCACAAGAGCACTTGGTTGGGAGTATTTTTATGGTTGTATATAACTCCAATCAGATGCCAACAATTAAAATTTGGTAGCTAGACTTGCCCTATAAGGCTATAACTGAGCGTGTCTAAACGCCTCTTTGCATATTACTCCATGTGCCGACCCTTTTGTGTATGGGGTTCCCACAACATTATATTATACCTGCAATCAATATAGGTTACCATTAAAAGCATGATCAAGTTGAAATTTACAGGATCGTGTTATATTGCTTTCTATCCATCCATCCTCCCATTTTCTTTTCCTTCGGGGCATACAGGACATAATTTAGTGGCAAATTTAAATGTTATCTTTAATATTTATCTCTAGGAAAGTACCATATAAGAATGCTAGCAGGTTAATGACCTTATGACCCACCACGGGGAGAAACTATTAGTTTAGAAATCAGAGCTTTCTATTAAGATACCACATGAGAATAGTTTATGACTTCTTACTTCCTGTGAATGTTACATTTACTTAGAATAGAAAATTCATGTTCAAGTTCATTTATAGTACTTCTATGTTGTATGTTATATATATTGAGCACTGTACCATGCAAAATATTTGCATATATATATATATATATATATATATATATATATATATATACACATCTGTGTGTGTGTGTTTGTTTGCCTTTGTGTGGAAAGCTTTGCTCTGCTATCAAACAAACTCAAAGATTGCATTTTATTTGAAACTTTTGATTGGCAAACACAATGATGTTGAATCTATATTATAAAACTAGATGGATCACATCTAGTGATATGCAGTTGGTTTTTGAGCTTTCATCAGATATTTTGGTAGCTTTCTGATTTTTTTACCTAATGACTACACAATGCAGGTTGAGCCAAAGCATTTTTCAATGCTTGCAAATTGGAGGCGTGAGTATATAATGGAAGACATTCTCTCACAATTGAAAAGAGAAATGTTGGCTTCTTACAATCGGAAGTTAGTACAACCTCCGGAAGGCACATTCTTCTAGGAAGTTGTCTTTTATTTTTCTCTTTCTATTCGTCACTTTGAATTGCAGCTTTGGATGGTCTATGTAACACAGTATGAGTGATAAGTCAAAGGAGTGATATGTGTGAGAGTATGGAGAGATAGTTGAGTCATTGGAGAAAGAGCCTTAGCTGCCTTTACTATTTTGAGCTTGTAATTGGTTTGAATTTATGATGAGTGATGAATCACCTATATCGAAGGAGTGCTCCCCTAGTTGGCACCTTACCACATTATTTAAGGTCACTCCATTTGCTAGAGCTTGTTGTAACTTACAATGGACGAGTTTACCATCCCGCACACACATTTAGGGTGTATTCTTAATGGATGAATTAGCTACTTCTGGTCTCAATATCTTGTATGTCTCTGTTACATTATGTATCTTATCCTTTGCTGCAGTAAGTAACCTGCAACAATCTGTTATCTCTTTTATTGTAATTTATTTTTCTTTCTACTCTGTTCTCATTCATTGTTATATTGATATTTGTATAGTAAATATTTTACTCCTAATGGTGCAGTGAAGTTGTTTTCAAAGGATTCATCACCATGCAATGTAATAGCAATGGGAAGCCAGAATTGTAGCATCACTGTGTGGACCACAACCAGTCCACGCCCTATTTTTATTTTTGATAAGTTTTAGAACGATTAGCTGAACATGATAATTGGTTTGATGCCCAAATCCAACTCTAAAGTAAATGCTATGAGATTCACTATATAAAGCACTTCTCCCTAATCCATAGAAATAGGGGTCATCATCAAAGTATGCCCATGCACCATCCTTACCCACTTCTAGAACAATCTGCCTGGGAGGCTTAGGTATTGTCATCTAAGGAAAAATCTTTTAAATAATTGAAACCACATCAAATAGGAAAAGCACATTGAATAGGAAGAATTTGCCTATCTTTAAATAAGTTTACATTCCTAGCTTGCTAAATACCCAAGCTAGGATTCAAGGAAGTTCTTTGTAATCCTTCACTGAAGAGTTATGACACCAACCTCTTACACCATTTTCAACTATGCCACCAATTCAGACTTTTTTCAACCTAGTCAAATGTTTAATCTCCCTCTAAACTTGCATAATGTAGTTAAATTCCATGACAAGATGTTTATTGGTATTTTCACATACCCTGCATAAACTGCACCTATCGATTCTTTCTCTATTCCTTCTCAAAAGATTATACCAAGTCAAGTAATTTTTTTAGTGCAAACCACATAAAATTTTAGCCTTTGAGGGATATTTAAATATCCAAACTCTCCTCCTCCACCAAACATGATTCCTCTTCTCCCCTTATAAACTAATAGCAACATATCTAGCTTCTGGGATATAAACCCCAGAGTGGTTCTTTGACCATATGAGATTATCTATATTCTTAGTCAATCTCACATGGCTAGACTTGATTCTTGCCATAAAAACGCTCTAGGAATGAGCATCGTCACCTCTAAAATCTAATGAAAGCCACCTTTGACCTCCAAATAGAAGTAATATTAGGAACTGAAGTATGAGAAATATTAAAGTATCATGTCCCTCAACAAAAGACTCATATGGAGTCATGGGTAAACATGGGCAATTAATCCATAAGGGGGCACCTTGTTTCATTCATATTGGAATTTGGATGGTGGTTGAAGAGTTATTTCATAATACAATGTGGTTGATACACTTGTTGCACCGCCCTTCATATTTTATCCAATAGTTATCAGCTATCCCCATCTTCTAAAATTCCAATCTACTAACCCTGAGATCAGTGCTTTTGGAGAGGGATAAATTTAATAATACTTTCTCATGACAAGAGGCATCAAAGGAGAGAAAGTGGCATATGATAGGTTGGAAACAAATAGTTATGCCTAAATTGGAATGAGAAGCAGGGATAAGAAAACCGGTAAACAAAGCTCCATGTGTTTCTCTCTGGCAAACAGATGAACCTTATCTAATAGGTATCAGCTATGTCCATCTTCTAAAAGTCCAATCTGCTGACCTTGAGATCAATGCTCTTGGAGAGGGATAATCATAAAGTTAATAAAACTTTTTCATGACAATATGCATTGAAGAAGAAAAAGTGGCACCTGATAGGTTGGAATAAATAATTATGCGTGGTGGGGTATTGATCATTTTTTAAGGGGTATATGTATAAAATTTGGGTGTTTCTCAAAGATTGTGGAGTTCAAAGCAGTATTCTGAGCCTTGAAGTGATCTGTGGTATTCCTGTTCTAATTATGCAATATTTCCTGTTCATAGTTATGGTACGCATTAGCCAAGACACTGTCAGAGAGGGATGCATGGGCGCTGGCCATGGAGAAATTTGTGTCAAAGTATTTCTAAGAAAATATATTAATCTCCAAAATTATTTAAGATGGGGCATTCAAGTCTTTGGCAAACATGTTGATAAGCGCTCCTATGGTGCTTTTAGGAACTGGGATATCAATTGCATGACAAGTTGTTGATGTTCAAATCACTGGTCAAATTCCTGCTCAAATCACTAAAGCAGCCAGTCTATGGACGTTGGAGATATCAAACAATCAATTCAGTGGAACTATTCCCTCTGGCATTGGACAACTGTGGAATCTCAGCAGCTTTCTGACCAGTCACAACAATATATCAGGGACTATTCTAGTGGAACTCACTAGTTTATCCCTCTGTTTTAAAAAACGGCCGGTTCAACTCCGACCAGGCCTGGTCGACCGAGCCATTAGGCTGGCCGGTCCGACCAGGTACAAAACCAGCTAGGTTGGCCGGTTTGTTACCGAGTCGGTCGGTTTTTGTACCAGCTCGGCCAGCTCGGTAACAAGCTGGCCAACCAGGCCTGGCCCGAGTTAACTAGGCCGAGCCATAACAGCAATCTCCAATTGAGCAATATCGATGGTAAACATGGAAAACTGCTTACAAAGAACCAAAATTTCATTAGAATTGGGACATATTTTGGACAATCCAACTTAAATCCAACAGCAACCTGCTATTACTAGTTTAAAGTTTAAACTTTAAACTAATGCTCATTCTTATCATTTTTCTGAAAAATCTTTGAAAATGAAAATGGCGTTAAAATGTTCTAGCAAGGAAAAACTAATGCTTCAATTACCTCCTAAAATTGTGTCATATGCCAGATTTCCATTTACAAAAACCAGACCAACACTTGCAATTAGTAATGTCATAATTGTATAAAACAGGGTTGCTAGCTGGAGAAAGCATTAGAAAGAAGCCTGCTATACCAACCAGAAATGCCATAGAGGTTACTGCAAAACATAAACCAACGTATCAAGGCACAGGAAAAACAAATAAAAATCTCGAAAATGAATGGAAGAAGAAACCAAATGAAATGAACTGAAAATGTATTATATCAAGTTTAGAACTACTAGTAATTTACTAGTAGTAATTTAAACCTACTAGTAATTTACTACCTACTATTTTTTTCTTCTCCTGTTTAATATTCTGAGTATTTAACATGTTTGGGTGATCTAGGTTCTTTTGGAAGTAAAGTAGAAAAAGCATAGGCCATAAGGCTGCCTATCAGTTGAGTAGGTTCAAATTTTGAATTCAACTATCTCCTATTCTTATTATTTTCTTAATTTTCTTCCCTGATGCTGAGGGACATTAATTAAAAAAAGAAAAAAGAACCAAATGCACATAAGCCAACTTTGTTCTACTCAAGTTGGTTGCCTTGGCTGATGAGGCCATGAGGCAATATGAAGTTTGGGTGGTTTGTTAATTTTCTTCGTAATTTTCTCTTGTATTTTTTTTTCTTTTATTGTGATCTGGTGAAAATCTTAATTTTCTTATTGCAAATTTTATATTGTTGCTTTTTGAATATTGTTATTTCATGAAACCTCTAGTTCTGATTTCAAAAGGAAAATAATTTACATCACACGATAGCTGTTGTTTGGTTACAGTACATGAAGACTCAAAATATTGTTTGACTTGTGATAGTAGATTGTTTTCACTATCATGCACACTTACGTACATTAATCTCAAGATATAAAGCTGTATTTACATCTAGAATTTAAGAAGATGTTGCTAGATTTTAATATTTAATGTATTTTTTACAAAAACCGAGTCATTGAAATCGAGTCGACCGAGTCATTACCGATTCCGAGTCATTACCGAGTCATTACCTTGGCCTGGTACCTCACTATCAAGGCTTTCTCTTGATCACAATATGTTGTATGGGGAGCTTCCTGAGACAATAATATCATGGAAAGGTCTTTCTCAACTTAACCTTGCCAACAACCGCATCACCGGATCAATTCCTGCATCGCTTGGGTTGCTGCCTATTCTTAACAGCCTTGACCTCTCAAACAATTTGCTTTCAGGGAAAATACCTCTCGAGTTAGACAATCTCAAGTTGAGTTTTCTGAATGTGTCTGACAACCTTTTGTCTGGCTCTGTTCCTTTTGGTTACAATAATCTGGCCTATGATTAAAGTTTTCTTGACAATCCGGGCCTTTGTGGAGGCGAGCCATTAATCCTACCTTCATGTTTCCAGCAGAAAGGAAGATCTGAAAGCCATCTATATAGGGTATTAATTTCGGTTATCGCTGTGATAGTAGTACTTTCCTTGATTGGTATAGGTTTCTTGTATAAGACATACAAGAATTTTGTTCGGGTTAAATCAAGTACAGAGTCATGGAATCTCACAGCCTTTCACAGGGTAGAATTTGATGAGTCATACATTCTGAAGAGATTGACAGAAGATAATGTTATTGGAAGTGGAGGTGCAGGCAAAGTGTACAAGGCAACACTGGGAAATGATAATATTGTTGCTGTGAAATAGATCTGGAACAACAGGAAACTGCAGTCTGCCCAAGGCAAGGGATTTCAAGCAGAGGTGGAGACTCTAGGGAATGTTAGGCATGCCAACATTGTCAAGCTGCTCTGCTGCATATCTAGTTCAGATTTACTAAGGCATGCCAACTTTGCCTTTGGATTTACCTTGAAAAAAAAATCTCTGTTTTTTTTGCTACTTATTCCCACAATATGTAGACTTTGATACAGATAAGTAGTGATTAATGACAAATGAAATGTAATCAAGATGTTTCTTTAGTCTAGATATTATTGCTGCTACAATCACTCTTTTTAGAAATGCAACACAACACATCTCTTCACCATTCCTCTACTGTAAAATAAGCTACACTAGAAGATACACCTTAGGTGTTAAAATATCCCTTTTATGTGTAGCTTCTAAAATGTCCTCGTTTGTTCTAGATAAATTTCCCACATATTATAAGCATAAAATAAACCGAAGTCCTCAAGACAGTTGGGGGATGTTAAAAGTTCATCATTACTAATGCAAATGTTACTGCCACCTGACAACTTTTCAAACAAGCTTGAGAATCTGAGTGATATTTTTTATTTTAATGTTATAACGTCGATCATTATATTAGCTTTAAATACCATCATTAGAATGGTGGAAATAATTCCACATAAGACATTTCAAATCGGGAAAAATTCTGTATCAAATCTCTAAACAATTATTAACTGTTTGACCTTGTAGACCCTACAAACAATTTATACCATATTATGTATACCTAAAACCATTTGAAAATTCCTTATGAAATATTTACAAATGAAATTATTTAGTGTTAGTTTCTCCTTTTGGGATTATCCTTCCTTCAAATAATGCTATAAAGTCCCCTGTGATAAAAAATATTGCCTATCAGCAATTTTTGATCTCTTCTTCCCAATCGGTTTAGCGTCCTTTTCCATGGTGGTAAACATCATATTCCTTGGTGGAACACCACACAATATTGTTATTTTTAGATTGAAAAGGAAATTTTATGGGTTTTGTTTAGTTGATTGATGTGAATCATTTTCTACTTTCTTTTCCTAGAGGTTATATAAAATGAATGTGCCACTATTGTAAGACACATTGTAAGTTCCATGTTGCCATGACATTGATCATGAAATACGAGACTAAATTAAAATTATTTTGTTGGGAAGGACACTTTTTTACCATGGAATCTGGTTTATTTAAATAGTTGAGAGAGCAATCTTAGAGGTTTACTCACAAATTCATTGAAATTGAAAGAAGGTATAATATTCTAAGGAAAGCGTCCCTGATGTGCAACTCAATTGTTGTATTATGTAAATAAAGAGACTTTAAATTCAAATCCTTGGAGGATACAAATATAATGATATGAGAATATTGGTCCTATAAGTATAATGAAAGGGACAATTAAAATTAAAAATAAATAAATAAATAAATATGTAAACAAAAACATTCAATTCATACACCCATTTCTCTTTTCTTTGATATGTGTCGCATCTTGCCAACCACAATGAGAGAGGAAGAGAACATGCATCCAGCTACCCCAATATGTCAAACATATAAGTATCAACCATTTCACTATGAACCATTGTCAACATTGTCAAGCTGCTCTGATGCCAAATGGGAGCCTGTATGAACAACTTCATATTTCTCAAGGGGAAACGTTGGATTGGCCTACTCATTATAAGATTGCTTTTGGTGCTGCTAAGGGAATGTCCTACTTGCATCATGGTTGTTCCCCTCCAATAATACATAGGGATGTTAAATCATATAATATATTGTTGGATTCTGAATTGGAGGCCCATATTGCTGATTTTGGTTTAGCTAGAATTGTAGAGAAGCTGGGTTAGATGAATGTAATGTCAGGGGTTGCTGGAACATATGGATATATTGCCCCAGGTAAGAATTTACCCGGCACCAGGGAAGTTGTGGAAATGCAGCTTTCCTGCAGCACAGATGAACGAATTAGAAAGGAAGCAACTACCACTTTGTCTCCCCATCTCAAGAGGAATCCCAGTGCTTTTAGATATGCTTCCCCTTCTATATGCACTAGCACATGTCCATTTAATGAAAATAAATGTGGCATATACTTGTGACCTTTACCTTAATTTATAGCCGATATTAAAAGCATTGTTCAGTGATGCTCTTTACCTTCCTGAACTGCAGGAGAATTTGATTCACAAAGAAGTACTAGATCTCTATCTTATATTGGATTTATCAGTTTGTTCCAAATAGGAGATACATCTATCCCTGTGGAAACATTTCACCAATCCCTTGCAAAGAAGTAGTTGTTATCCCCCAAATCACCAAGAACAAAGTTGCAGACAAATAATAAACCTGTTGGGTATTCAGCAAAGACATCAGGAGATCCACTAGCCAGATTTGGTGACAAGTCATATCACAACTAGAATCTCACTCTCTCGATAGCAGCACGCATATGAGCTGTTGTTCTGTAGCATAGCCTTCAAAACAAGAATCAAGTTGAGTTTAACATTCCCTTTAGTGTATATAATAGGGAATTTTTGCAGCACAAATGTGAAACATTATATGCAGGGTAGCTTGTTTTGAGATTGTTCTATCAAAGAGATGATGACAAAGGAATAGATGTAGAACAATGCGGTACATCATGGATGAATGATTGACAGTAACTTCGCTGAATCTCTTCTATCATTTAAAGGTAGTCATGAGGCTTTGTTGTTTGGTTATTGTATTGAGAATTGTAGTGTATTTTAACCTTTAATTAGGCATCTGCAAATGAGGAATTGTAACCACAAAAAGTAGTAGCTATCAAAGGAGGATATACAAACAACCTACCAGAGTGTGAAGATACCTCCAATAATTGTATGAAGTAGAATAGCGTTGAGTAATTTTCATTTTGTCACTGAAGATTGTGTCTATATGGCATGTTTTATTACATGCTTCATCTTTAATGCATGTCAGATATTAAATTGGATTCAATTGGTGTATTAATGTTAAAGTCTACACAGTCTTCCTACGAGAAAACACTTAACTTTAACCCTTATGCACTTTACTTTTGGCCGTCTATCTAATAATTAGTTATGTTCTCTTACCACCAGCTATGTTCTCTTTGAGGCAATCAAAAAATAAATTTACAACCCACTGATTACTTAATTCACACACAACTTCACCAAAATAGGTTTCCTTGTTGTGCAGGTGTTTATTACTGTTGTGAATTGTGTATGGCACTGAACTGGGATTGAGTTTAATACACAGTTCAATGCTTAGATTTTTTTATAATCCAGAGCCAATTCATCCCTTTATATTGTCCATTCTGGCCACATTTCATGATTGAAAGTAAGATTAGGTCAAGGTTCATCCAGGGTAAAAACTGTTTCAGTCATAATTGACTTCATCATATCCACGAACAACTTGCCAGTAATTGATATCTAGCCAGATTTGTCATGCCTATAGAAGAAGATGGTTCTTTGGGTTATATTTTATTTGGACTTATAAGTTATAACTACCAGAGTTGAAAAGATGCATATATTGAAAATGTATTTCTCCTTGTACAAATTTAAAACAAGACATCATTTGTACAACAATACTAGGAGAGCATTGGCAAGTTCTAGAGTGGACCTCCTCTCCAATCAATGGAGCTATCAGGTAAATATAGGGTGCCAATGCTACTACTTGTGGGATTCTGCTACAAATAGATTCATGGCATGGCATGGGCATGAAATGGGTAATTCCGAATCGAATTTTTCTAATGGTTCTCTTTCTGTTGATGGTTATAATTTTAACAGATTCAGCAGGGTGGCTGCAACTGGCACATATTCCTTTCAATATCCAGATTTTGAAGGCACAAGAAGGAATAATATTTTGAAGAAGTGAGAAGAAGTTCACCTTATTATAGTTACCATGCTAGGTCTTCCTTTAAGATATTCCCAGCATCAAATCATTTCCATAAATATGGTTGTGTAAGAGTCGTGATGGTGTTGTAATGTAAATTATGTTTCCATAGTTGAACATCTGAAGTATTTTGCGATATTGTTATGGTACCATGGCACCTAGATTGGATCCAATGTTTATCAACACTTTTTTAATAACATGTTTTCTTTTCTTCCCGTTGTTGTTCATTTCTCCTCAAACTCCTCTCCAACCTCAATATCAGTGCTAGTAGTAGCATGAGCAACAACACTACGCTTAGCAGAACTAGAAGAACGTGTTTTCCAAACTGCATGAGAACTACTTCCTCATGAGTCACCATGTGCCATGCTTGGTCTCGGTGGTTCTCTTCCTTCTCCTCTTGGTTCAACTACCATATCTTCATTGGAACCAACACCCTGAACTCCACTAGACAACTATTCACCATTTTGCAGTAGTGATTCGCCATTTGTACTAGTGATTCGCCATGATTTTACAAGATAATATAATCTCATGAGAAATTCGCCAAAAAATTATATACACATATTATATTATTAATAAAATCGCCTTCCATTTTTCCTATGTATCATGGGGATTCACCCATTTATTATATATATAAATTTAGGGGGGTTCTTAAAATTATCCCTGATTATGTCTATAGATCAGGTCGGAGGTCATTTAACTCTAGACCTGCTTGGACACAATCAGGGGCAGCACGAGGGATCTTAGAAAGGCTTAATGGAATGGAAAGATCCTAGTGAGGCAGGAACAAAGCTCTAGACCTCCCAGTGTTCTCAACACATTCAATCAAATCCCAACAAGAACATCTAAACATGGATTTCCTTAATTCATACATCAGAGAGCAGGCAATAACATCCACTACACTGGTTAAATCCATTGAAATCAATATTCAGATACACATATAAGTAGAAAACATATAGGGCTGGGAGAGAAGCAACATAAGGCACCTAACATGGGTGAATCTTACGCCAAATTTCTGATGTGAGCCAGAAGAAATGAAATGAAATGAAATAAACACAGAGATAGAAAAACATCACCGCAGCTTTAGATCAGGATCCAAAGGAATGTGCTCATTATATTAAATATCAACACCAATAAGGTACAACATAGCCAATAATTTGGTCACTTAATCTGAATACATCTCACTCGGCCTACGTTACAATTATACACAAAGTTCTTATCTCAGGAGGAACTTCTTACATTTCTCTGATAACTCATCAACCACCTTTACAACAACTTCCTCATAGTTTTTATAGCTGAAAAAGAGCAGAGGAAGTAGGTAGAACACTAAATATAACATTAAATTCAGAAAAGAAGGAAAGGGCCGAAGCCCATTCTGTTTGGAACTCTGAGCCTTAATTTTTGGCACTCTTTGGAGAAAAGAAGGGTCTTCGTCAGGCTTCATTAATTCTCGGTATGTTTCAGATGCATTCTAGTGTAGTACCTTTGGTGAATAAACAAAATGGTAATGAAAAACGGAATGGTCCGCCGTACTTGAGCAGAAAATGCTCTGATCTCCTTGGACTGCGTTCTGAGCGGAGATCTCCTCTGGAGCACGGCATATAATCAAGCGGTAGGGGCAATCCGTCCTTCTTCAGACGAAGACATTCTGCTGGTGTGGACACCTGCCCTTCATTAAATTCTTTGCCTCTGACAGTGGGAAACTTACTGCTGCATCCAGACTGCGTAATTATGGTGGCGTTTCAACTCTTGTACTTTGCAAAAACTCTCGACTGTGTGTAGACAATAAATGCAATGGAAGACTGGTGGAGCGGAGGGCGAAAAATATGATAGCGCGGCGACGGAATGGAGGCTTTCACCAAACAATGGTGACAAAATGCAAAGGAATGCAAAGGGAAGGCAGTGACATGCGATGAGGAGGAACCCAGCCGTAGGCAGGTGGCGATTTGCTTCGAGCCGTTGGATCTTAAACCCAACGGTTGGCCAAGGTTTAGTCGGGGAATCGCAGTCGCGATGGACGAGGGGGGAACGCATACTTATAATTTGCGATTGAGATTGAGGAAAGGGAAACGGTTGGGAATGCGATGACGGTTGGGTTCGCACGGGAATCTACAGTGGAGGATTTGCGACGCGATCGGATCGCATCGCAAATATTTGCGATGGATCACTCGAACGGACAAGTGAAAATGCGATAATGTGACGGTGCAATTATGTGATTGAGCGATGGTCGCATCGCAAATATTTGCGATGGATCCAATGAACAAGCGAACGAAACTGCGATGCGCAACTTGCGATAGGCGGCGGTTATATAATGTGATATAAACTTTATAATAAAGTTTATAACAAACAAGCGGGGTATGCAAGGGGGAAGGCTATAAACGCATATTTTGTATTAAAATGGTTTATAACGTGATTGAAGTCGGAAAAGAGGGGAAGAGGGGTCCAAGGCCTGTAGTAAGATAGGAAAGTGGGTATTTGTCCCTTTAAAGTGATCTGAAGGTTAGGAAGGGAAGTAATAAGGGAAAAAAGGGGAAGATGGCCTACAAAGGGTAGGGGAAAGAATTTAAAGGGGATTTTGAGGGGAAATGAAAGGCAAGTGGGGAAAAATAAGGGGAGACAAAGGGGATAGAAAACAAAGGCTTAGGGGAATGAAATAAGAGGGAAAAGGGGGCCTTTGGGCATCTCTTCACAAACAGAGAGGCTTTATGATGGGAATCAGCAGAGGGGAATTTATCAGAGGACATAAGGCACAAGGAGGCTTCAAGGATGATGTGTTTTCCGAGGAAATGCATTCCTTGAAGGCTCAGAAACATCTTAGCCCCTTATTTTCTTGTCGAAAATTTATAGGGGGATAGCAGTGGCTCCACATGGGGATGGCTTCTTCTTGAAGGAGTCGAGAATTTAGAAAATAAATCTTTGGTGTAGGCCAGTTGCCTGTTGCTTGGCACATCTCTTTCTCTGATCAGCTGCCACAATGTGAATATGTTACATCAGCAGAAACATTTTCCCCAATCAAACTTCCTACCCACACTACAATCCTAGCATTTTTCTTCTTTAGGGTGCATTTGAGCTAGCAGACCCTTTACATCATTTTATTTTACAAACAGAAAATAAACCTATTCTAAATCTACCCTTATTGCTCCATGAGACCAGATTAAACAGTTGGTCCCACAACGTTTCTCTACCTACACTACCACCTGCTAGGATTAGACTGTCTAGCAGGTTTCTCTTCTACATTCTAAGATAGAAAATGAAACAACTAACTACCTGCTCATAGACTGAGCTTTATTGAGCTTTTCCTACCTACCCTATTCTAACTTGACATATTTACAAGACTAGCTTACAAACACTGTCTTCCAATGTAACCAGTCCATCAAGTGATCCCATGGCTGGTCCTTCTTGCTCAACTCCTTGAGCATGTTGGATAGGCAGGGCAACTCCCACTCTTTTTGTTCAATAACAGCAGCTTTGAAAAATTTTCCTTCTGTTTGCAACATGCTGCTCAAGAAGACCTTTGATCCTTCTTCAAATGTATGCAGGAAATGTGCATAAGGATCATGAAAAGATACCTGGCTATGAGTATCTGGCAGGCAGGCTTCAACCAGGATCTCTTCTTCTTCCACTGGATCAAGAATGAGACTCTCCCGAGAAAGAGAATCTCCTTCATCTTCTTCATTTTCTGAACTGGAGGACTTATCATAGACTGCAGTTGTGTCCTCCTGGAGCTCTAACATATTATGATCCGGTGTGCTGAGCTCTATGAAAAGATTCATGTATTCTTGAGCAGGGGTGTACCCTTTTGCTTCCTCTTTTTTAAGAGAAGGCTCTTTCCTTTCAACCCGCTCAAAAACCTCTTCTTTGCTTTCCTCCTCATCTTCTGAAAGGAAAGACTGCTGGTTTCCGACCTTACTGATGATCTGTGGTAGAGCAGAATGAAGATTCAAAGAATCTTCATCTGCTGATATATTGTCGCAGCTCTCCTCATCAGTGTCATAGATAGGCTGACTGGTTTCATTACCTCTCTGAAATTGCTGGCTCTGATTTTCTTCCCATGAATCTAAGGATGATGGTCCTGCAAGCTCAGCTTCTCTTTGAAAGCACTCACCCTCAAACAGATCATGAAAAGGAAAATCATAACTGTAAGTAATATCACCCTTCAAACCTATCGGACTTTCAGCAGGTCTTTCTTCATTCCGATCCACAGAGGAGTTTTCTGAAACTGAATCATCAAACTCATAAGATGAGTGAGAAAGAGAGTGTGTCCTATAGAAGATTTCTGGGGTGGACTGCTGGTTTAATATTTGATCAATCTCCTCTTTTGTCAAAAAAGGAGCTTCCCTCTCATTACGGACAGAAAAATAACAGTCTTCTTTCTCTTGTGTAAGCTGATTTGGAGGCTGGATGTTTCTTTGAGCCTCTTCTTCCACATCAGGCTCTACCTCTTTTATGTGGTCTCGTGTTTCTTCAAGGCAACTTTCCCTATCAGCCTTTGCTAAAAGGTCCTAATATTATTTGATCAGCGTAACACAAGGCATAGGTAAGAAATCAGGCAATTCCTGATTACCTTCCTCCTCATCTTCTACAGATTCTTGAGTATCATATGTGTCGTGCTCATTGTCTAGGTCTTGAGTTTGTTCTTGTTCTGGAGAAGGCATAGGCTGTTCTGAATAATCATCATTTGCATTCATATTAGCCATATGCGTTTCCAGCACTTTACCAAACATTTCGGTTATTTCACATAATTTATCATACAAAGCATCATAATTTGTATCTCTGTCCATGTTTGGATCTATATTTATGCAAAGAAGGCTACTGCTTCTTCTCAACTAGTTCAGAGTCTTCTACTAGTGGAGTCATTTGGTCTTTGGATCATAGGGAATGTGGAGTCGCCAGGTGGATGTATATGAATGTTTGAAGCAGGATGCTGTCCACCATCAGCAATTGAAAGCCAATATAACCAGAGATTGAAGGGTTTCTAAGGTCCTTGTGATATGGAATGAAAAATGCTTAGAATTCCCCAGCGGAGTCGCCATTATGTTGGGGTTCCCATGTTTTGGCAAGATTGGCAATACCAAAAGATGAGACAACATAGAACCACTTTCGGACCTTAGGATCTAGCCCTCCTAGTTCCAGAGAGGGATCTCTCTATAATAGTCAAGGCATATGGCTTTGAAGCTCAAGTTTAAGATATTAGGATAGTTATAGGCACAGGGTTTGTTTGTTTGATTTAGAGTTTGGTTGTTGAGAATCAGGAAGGAAGGGTTCGTCATAAGACAAGACCGCGCAACAAAGGATATAGACAGAGGAGAAATAGTCCAGGAAATACCAAGTCCATTAGGAAATGGAGTCAAGAAAGGATTTACTTGCTATTCAACATGCAAGCTTTCAGTTGGGCTAGTCATCTAAAGCCTTGGATCCTAAAGTGATAAAGATGAAAGAAGGAGAACCATCTAATTATGTCTATAGATCAGGTCGGAGGTCATTTAACTCCAAACCTACTTGGACACAATCAGGGGCAGCACGAGGGATCTTAGAAAGGCTTAATGGAATGGAAAGATCCTAGTGAGGCAGGGACAAAGCTCTAGACCTCCCAGTGTTCTCAACACATTCGATCAAATCCCAACAAGAACATCTAAACATGGATTTCCTTAATTTATACATCAGAGAGCAGGCAATAACATCCACTACACTGGTTAAATCCATTGAAATCAATATTCAGATACACATATAAGTAGAAAAAATATAGGGTTGGGAGAGCAGCAACATAAGGCACCTAACATGGGTGAATCTTACGCCAAATTTCTGATGCAAACCAGAAGAACTGAAATGAAATGAAATAAACACAGAGATAGAAAAACATCACCGCAGCTTTAGATCAGGATCCAAAGGAATGTGCTCATTATATTAAATATCAACACCAATCAGGTACAACATAGCCAATAATTTGGTCACTTAATCTGAATACATCTCACTTGGCCTACGTTACAATTATACACAGAGTTCTTATCTCAGGAGGAACTGCTTACATTTCTCTGATAACTCATCAACCACCTTTACAACAACTTCCTCATAGTTTTTATAGCTGAAAAAGAGCAGAGGAAGTAGGTAGAACACTAAATATAACATTAAATTCAGAAAATAAGGAAAGGGCCGAAGCCCATTCTATTTGGAACTCTGAGCCTTAATTTTTGGCACTCTTTGGAGAAAAGGAGGGTCTTCGTCAGGCTTCATTATTTCCCGATATGTTTCAGATGCATCCTGGTGTAGTACCTTTGGTGAATAAACAAAATGGTAATGAAAAACGGACTGGTCCGCCGTACTTGAGCAGCAAATGCTCGGATCTCCTTGGACTGCGTGCTGAGCGGAGATCTCCTCTGGAGCACGACATGTAATCAAGTGGTAGGGGCAATTCATCCTTCTTCGGACGAAGACATTCTGCCGGTGTGGACACCTGCCCTTCATTAAATTCTTTGCCTCTGACAGTGGAAAACTTGCGGTTGCCTCCATACTGTGCAGTTATGATGGCGTTTCAACCCTTGTACTCTGCAGAAAAAATCATGAGGAAAATCGATGCAATGGAAGACCGGTGGAGCGGAGGGCGAAAAATATGATAGCGCGGCGACGGAATGGAGGCTTTCACCAAACAATGGTGACAAAATGCAAAGGAATGCGAAGGGAAGGCAGTGACATGCGATGAGGAGGAACCCAGCCGCAGGCGGGTGGCGATTTGCTTCGAGCCGTTGGATCTTAAACCCAATGGTTGGCCAAGGTTTAGGCGGGGAATCGCAGTCGCGATGGACGAGGGGGGATCGCATACTTATAATTTGCTTGAGATTGAGGAAGGGGAAACGGTTGGGAATGCGATGATGGTTGGGTTCGCACGGGAATCAACGGTGGAGGATTTGCGACGCGATCGGATCGCATCACAAATATTTGCAATGGATCACTCGAATGGACAAGCGAGAATGCGATAATGCGACGGTGCGATTATGTGATCGAGCGATGGTCGCATCGCAAATATTTGCGATGAATCCAATGAACAAGCCAACAAAACTGCGATGCGCGACTTGCGATAGGCGGCGGTTATATAATGTGATATAGACTTTCTAATAAAGTTTATAACAAACAAGTGGGGTATGCAAGGGGGAAGTCTATAAACGCATATTTTGTATTAAAATGGTTTATAACGTGATGGAAGTCGGAAAAGAGGGGAAGAGGGGTCCAAGGCCTGTAGTAAGATAGGAAAGTGGGTATTTGTCCCTTTAAAGTGATCTGAAGGTTAGGAAGGGAAGTAATAAGGGAACAAAGGGGAAGATGGCCTACAAAGGGTAGGGGAAATAATTGAAAGGGGATTTTGAGGGGAAATGAAAGGCAAGTGGGGAAAAAGAAGGGGAGACAAAGGGGATAGAAAACAAAGGCTTAGGGGAATGAAATAAGAGGGAAAAGGGGGCCTTTGGGCATCTCTTCACAAACAGAGAGGCTTTATGATGGGAATCAACAGAGGGGAATTTATCAGAGGACATAAGGCACAAGGAGGCTTCAAGGATGATGTGTTTTTCGGGGAAATGCATTCCTTGAAGGCTCAGAAACATCTTAGCCCCTTATTTTCTTGTCGAAAATTTATACGGGGCTAACACTGGGGAAATCAACGGTGGAGAATGCATCGCGGAATCACACAAGGGCATGAATGGTGCGAGGGGAGGGGTGAAACGCGATGCGGAGATGAAGCGATGACCGTTCGATCAGGAGGATCGATGGTCCAAATGAAATCAGCGGGCCGCAGAATGAATGAATGGAGCAAAGGGGTAGCGAAACAATGAAAGTGCACCGATCGTTGGATCTGGGGGAGCCAGATCAACGGTCCAAAACATATCGGCGGGATGGTTTGATAAGTGATGATCGAGGAGGAAAACTGTTGGTGCGATGGAGCGAGAACCGTTAGATCTGCAAGATCAATAGCTCAGATCCCATCGGCGGGGAAACATAAGGAAGCGGAAGGAATAGGGGCGGAGCGAAGTCCGATAGCGCGCAAAGTGCTAATGACTGAGGCTGATGGTCGTGGGTTGGGTCATCCGGTTTAGACTTTGAATATCATCACTCTCCGCCGATTGAATTGATTGGCCTTTAATATTTTGATACAAAACCCACTTGTACAAAGTTTAAAACAGTTAAAATTTAATACATCAAACTAAAAACTTTTTCTTTTTATTCCAAAGTATAAAACTATAATACTTTAACATATTTTCTTTTCTTTAAATTTCATATTTTTTTGTATTTTTAATATAAAAAAGGATATGCAGATGATCCACAACAGAAGGGATGATGGAAAGAGTGAACATGAATGAGAGATCTTACCCTAGAGAAAACCAAACAACTCCTCAAAATAGAAACTAGAACCAAAACCAAAACTTTAGAAGAAATCCCCCTCAGATAAGACAAAGAGAGCAAAGGGAACCTGATTAGTAAATCAAACCTCCCTTTCAAGAAAAATATGCTGATGAGGATGAGGGGAAAATTGGAGAACCAGAACATATTCAAATCAATCTGATGGGAGTAAATCATGAGGATACTGTTTTTCCCACTAAGGAGGAGAAATATGTGTTTTCCCCAACCCAATTTGAAGAAGAAATCCTAGAATCCAAATATTATAATCAAGGCTTCAAAAATTCCATAATGGAAGTACATAGGCAGTATGACCTCAGAAGCAAGGAAACCCAAGACACTCCCAAGAGAAAGAACCTAGAAATTTCTGCTAGAAAGATCCCTGAAATTATCCCTAAAAAGACAGAAAAAAATCCAAACATAGTGGTTGGAACTTATGAGAAAAATAAAAACAAAAAAATCCAACACAATGGTGACCAAAGAAGCCCTAGTACATCAACTAGTGGCCCTATCAAAACAGTTTTAACTGATATTTCAAATAAAAATCAGCAAGCTGAAATTGCTGTAAAGACAATGTCTAATTAGACTGATTTGAACCTTTAAAAAACACAGACACCTTTCAGTATAGAGAATGAAATTTCCAAGATCAAAATCTCCATACCTCTTATTGAATTAGTTACTCAAGATGTGTATAAATCCAAATTTTTGAAAGCTTTAAACATAGGAGAAAATGATGATTCTGTAAATTTGAATGATGACAAACCTGAAATTTTGTTTGGACCAGAAGTAGAAGGAAAATTTCAAGAGGGAGGTGTTCCTCCATTTTATGTCAGTCTAAACATCCATGATAAAATCCTCCATAATGCAATGTTAGATTCAAGAGCTTCACATAACCTTATGCCAAATATAGTAATGGAAAGACTAGGCCTTGAGATAACTATACCATACAAATATTTATACTCTTTTGATTCCAGTAGAGTTAAATGTCTAGGCCTAATCAAAGATCATTGTGTTAATTTAGCAAAAATACCAGCCAAGAGCTTAGTAATGGATATTGTAGTGGCTGACATACCCCCTAAATATGGCATGCTCCTTTCAAGATCATGGGGAGCTAAACTTCAAGGCACCCTCCAAATGGACATGACCTATGCCACCATACCTGTCTTTAGTCAACCAAGAAGATTATATAGGGAAACTCATATGAAATATAGGGTCAATAGTAAAGAAAATCCTAAAAAATCCCCTCTCTATTCCGTCCGCAAAGACCTTGATTCATTTATCCTCTACAATGACCAAAACATTAATGAATAAGTAGAAAAGAATGAAACAATAGTGGAAAAAGAGGAAAAAAAAGAGGAAAAAGGAGAACAACCAGACCAAATAGAAAATGAACACCATAATAACTGACATGATGGAAGCCATAATGCTGAACATAATGGCAAATCTGAAATTGAACCTCTTTGGAGTATGAGCTTTGATGGTTCTTGTGGTAAAATTGGTTCAGGAGCGGGTGTATGGGTACACAAAAAAAAAAAAAATCATGCAGAGGGTCACTCATATAAACTGAATTTCCAATGTACAAACAACATAGTAGAATATGAGGCACTCCTTTTAGGGCTACAATTACTCAAGAGATTTGGAGCCAAAAGGATAGCAATCCATGGGGATTCTGAGCTAGTCATTAGGAAGATAAAGGGAGAATATTCAGCTAAACATCCTAGATTAAGAGCATATAGGGATGATGCCATGGACCTCTTAAAAAATTTCAAAGAATATGATCTTGCCTTTATTCCCTGAAAGCAGAACATCCTAGCCAATGGGCTAGCATTTTCAGCCAATACTTTTCAAACACCTTATCATAACAAACAATACACGGTACAAGTAAAATATAGACTAGCTGTCCCTGATAACATAAAATATTGGCAAGTTTTTGAAGGAGATAAACATGGAAAATTTGAGGGGCTAATATTCGCAGGTGGGCTAATTTTCCATGATATTTCCAAAAAAAAGATTCTCCAATTTCCATTTTTTATAAAAATGATTCGCCCAAACTTTACAATATAAAATTATTTTACCTTTAAAATCTCCAAAATTATATAGAGAGTATAAATAAAATCATTATAATTTTGAATAATTTTACAAATACATCAATAAAAATATTATAGTTTGTATTTTAGGGACTAGTGATATTCGCCAATGTTTTTAAACTTCAAGATAATTTTCCATCCTTAAAATTTTCCGTGGAGATAAACAAATAGAATATTTCTTGCAGTCCAAAAATGAGTTTGAAATGCCAAATTCAGACTCAAATCATGAAAAAGACTTCTCTACTGAGGAACAAACTTACAAAGAAAAGCCTCTTGATGATGCTGATATAAATCTGTTAAAAGAGGGTGAACCCTATGAAATAGAACTATGTACAGACTTAGAAAAAGAAGATTTTGAAGTACTACAGTTCAAAGATAATGTCTTGCCAAAAGGGCTAGTCCCCTTACAAAAACTGTTTGATTTCAATGATGTGGCTAAGAAGCCAAAGATAGAAACCACTGAAGAAAATGTGGAAGAATGCAATATAGGAAATGAACAAGAGCCCAAAATGAAAAAACTATCAAAAAAACTGCCAGCTCTTGTAAAATAGAAATACATTGAGCTTTTCAAAGAGTTTACTGATGTGTTTTCTTGGAGCTATGAAGATCTAAAGTCATATGATACTAAGATCATCCAACACAAGATCCCTCTCAAAGAAAACCAGAAGCCCTTTAAACATAAATTGCGCAGAATAAACCTAGTGCAACTACTACTGGTTGAGAACGAAATAAGAAAAATGTATGATGTTGGAATAATAGTCCCAATTAGATACTCAGAATGGGTCTCAAATCTTATATCAGTGAGGAAGAAAATAGGAGAAATTAGGTTATGCGTAGACTTCAAAAATTTAAACAAAGCCTCCCTAAAAGACAACTACCCTTTACCAAAAATGGATCACATACTTCAAAGGGTAGTGGGCTCCAAAATAATATCTTTGCTTGATGGCTTTTCAGGGTACAATTAGGTGTTGGTACACCCAGATGATCAACACAAGACAATTTTCACCACACCCTGGGGCACATTCATGTATGTCAAAATTCCTTTTGGGTTAATGAATGCTGGGGCCACTTTTCAAAGAGCCATGGATATTGCTTTCTCTAAAGAAATAGGTTACTTCATTGTGATATATCTTGATGACACAACAGTCTACTCAAAAATTGATGAAGAACACCTAGCTCACTTAAGAAAAGTCTTTGAAAAGTGCAGAAAATATGGTTTGTCTTTGAATCCCAAGAATACTATGTTTGGCCTTCAAGAAGGAAAAATTTTAGGACACATCATATCTGAAGAGGGGATTAAGATTGACCCAAAAAGGATTGAAGGAATATTTCGAATCAGTCACCCAAGGAACCTCAAAGAGCTACAATCTTTCATTGGAAAGATAAATTTCTTTAGAAGGTTCATACCAAACCTTGCAGAACTCCTAAGAAACATTACTAATATGCTAAAAATAGAAACATGAGTCAAATGGACCATAGAAGCAAAACAATACTTTTATTTAGTAAAGAAAGCACTTACACAAACACTAGTTCTGATAAGCCCTGATTTCACCAAAGATTTCTTCATTTTATCATTTGCATTAGAACATACAGTTGTTGTTGTCTTACTACAAAAGAAAACAATAGGACAAGCGCAACCCATAGCTTTCTTCAGCCAAGCACTAAGAGATGCACCTCTGAAATATAACATCATGGAAAAACAGGCTTTTTCCTTAGTCAAAGCACTAAAATATTTCAGATTCTACATTTTACATTCACACATCATTGCATTTGTGCCTCACACAGTAGTAAGAGACAACTTAATACAAGATCCTGATGGAAAAAGAGGTAAGTGGATTGCTGTCATTTTAGAATATGATATGTAAATAAAGCCCACCAAGTTAATCAAAGGGAAAGGACTAACTAAACTCATGGCTGAAACAAACTTTCAAGCAATGGACATAAATATGATTAATGCATTAAATGAACAAGAGGAGTTGGCATCTCCACCCGTTGAAGAATCATTTCTCAATTCATCTTGGTATGCAAATATATTATATGTGATTTTAAATCTGAATGTTCCTCCTAGTTTGTCTAAAACAAAGGCTAGATTATTGAAATTAAAGGCTGTAAATTTCTGCATTTTAGATAAAGTTTTATATTGGAAAAATGATAGTGGTATATTGCTTAAATTTTTGCCTGAAGAAGATGCATATAGGATTAAGCATGAATTTCATAAAGGAGAATGTGGAGGCCACCTCTTTTGGAAAAAAACTGTCAATAAAATCCTTAGAGCTGGTTACTATTGGCCCACCCTCTTTCAAGACATCCATAAAATGGTGATTTCCTGTCACAAATGCCAAATATTTGAGGGCAAAAGAAAACTGTTGCCATTGCCTTTACAACTAATTTCTGTTGAAGCTACTTTTCAACAATGGGGCCTAAATTTTATTAGAGAAATCCACCCTACCTCCTCTGCCTAGCACAAATGGATCCTTACTACATCTGACTATTTTACAAAATGGATAGAAGCCATTCCTTCCGGGACTACCACAGACTTAGTACTTATCAAATTCCTTGAAAACCATATTCTATCTAGATTTGGCTATCCTAGAAAAATCATAACTGACAATGCTGCTACTTTTAGATCCAAGAAAATGGTGTAATTTTGCCAAAAATATCAGATTACATTGGGACATTCTACAACTTATTACCCTCAAGGTAATGGGTTAGCTGAATCCTCAAATAAAAGTTGGGTGAACATCATTAAAAAGTTGCTAGAGGAAAACAAGAAGTCATGGCACAACAAACTAGTACATGCAGTATGGGCAGACAGATTAAAAAATAAAAAATCAATTGGTATGTCTCCCTATCAGGGAGTATATGGAGCAGATGCAGTCTTCCCAACAAGCTTGGGAGTGCCAGTGATGAAGCTTATTCGGGAAGTGCAGTCTAAGGAAAGTGATATGCAAAGGAGGATAAACCAAACTATCCAGCTGCAGCAAACCAAAGAAGAAGTGTACAACATAACACAACACATACAAGAAAACATCAAGAAGCTTTTTGACAGAAGAACCAAGGAAAATGATTTCAGCATTGGATAAAAAGTGTTGAAGTCGGATTCAAGAAGAGAAGATAAAGGCAAGCATGGACAATTTGAAAATCTATGGAAAGGTCCATATATCATCCATTCTGTAAAAGGTAACAATGCATTTTTCCTATAAGAAATGGATGGAACATAATTATTTGGAGGTCCTATCAATGGCAGGATGCTCAAGCATTATTTTAGTTGAATATCTCAGTTTAAGTCTTTCTTCATTGTACATAACATTGCTTGAATAAAAATATCAGAAAAATAAACACAAAAAGAAAGAAAACAAGAAAAGAGGGCAGATAAAAAGAAGAGGTAAATCCAAATACAAAGAAAGAATGTTTTTAGAAGTATGCAAGTCCAAATGCCACTAATTTTGAAAAAGAAGTCTTGTTCAGTCATATAGACTAATCATGATTGAACAAATTTTGAATTTTTACTGATAGGATAGAAATGAAGATTTTTAAAACTGTTTAAACTTGGCTTATCAGTAGATTATATAGGAAAATATATTTTTTCTCAAGTTCAAATCCGAATGAAAGAGAAAAGAGAGGGATGAATGACAAATTCTAGATTATAGCCCTCAGTTTTTATTTTTACTTTTTGCAAAAATAAAATCTATGTGCAGCTTGTCCAAAATGCCATAGTTCATGACAATCAAACTGCTTAATCTTGAGTTGGTCATGCTTTCAATTTCATGTTGATAGATTAGAGAATGAAAATCTATCAAACTGTTTAATCTTGATAGATAAGTAGATTAGGTAGAGAATAAGAGAGCTCATCAACCTAATCTGAGCCTTTGGATGATATAAGGGTAGAAGTAGATAGTTTTTTGCTTGCAAAAGAAAATTGATGTCAAGGGTTTTTCAGTCTAAATGCACCGAAATGAAGAAAAAATGCTAGGTAAATATGATGGGTAGGTAGAATTGATGTTGCTACAAGCAGGATCTTTTCAGGATTTAAAGGTCACAAATACAAAGAATTGCAGCAGATTAGCAATTGCAGAAAGAAAAATATGCCAAGTGAAAACAAGGCACTAATCTATAAATTCTAGAGATATGAACTCTGAGGTTCTTGACACCTCCTAAAGCAGCTGCCCTCCCCAGTCAGAGCCACTGTTATCCTCCTGTATTCTACAGTTTCACTAGGTGACTATGGATTTTCTACAAACTGCTGAAGATAAAATTTCTTGACTATCGGCTATCTTCAGAAATATCACTACTCTTATTATCTTTATTTGTCCTAATTCACTATCTCTTAGTATGCCTTCTCAAAATCACCCTCCTCCTTTGAAGAACTTATTTTTGAACTTAACCCTCTCATTCTCACCTTTTTCCCCTACCCAAGGACCCACTTTCATCTCTAAAAACCCCATTAACCCCCTCACCTTCATCATTCTTCCTTATTCACACTAAAACAATGTAAAAAATTCTTTTTACATTGTTTAAAAAAAAATGATAATATTCAGGACCCATATTTTATATTAAAACTATGTTTTAAATTAAATAAAGCCTGAACCTTTATAAATTTTAGAGCCCCTTGATTTAAATTTTTTAAACCCCCACCATATCTCTAATCCTCCGCCACATAACCCCGGGCCCCACCGTCTGACTTGCCCGCCTTCCCAAATTCCCCGACCATCGTTGATTTCTATCATCCCGATCCAGTGGCCCCCATCGCGTATCACACATCCAAAGGCCCGAGGGTTAACCACTCCAAATCTCGCGAAATGGGTGGTTTCTACCCTCGTACTTCCCGCCACGCGACACTTGCTCAATGGAATCATATCCATCGGCCCGAACCCGATTACCACCTTTTCTTCGCGCGAAAATCACCTCCCTCGTATGTGAAAACCGCCTTTCTCCTTCTCGTCGAAACTCGATAGCACTACCCTTTTCAAACTTTCCTAAGGCCCGTGCCTTTGCGATGAAGGCCTGTGGTCACGATGAACCTCTGAAAACACTCCCATTGCCCGAAAATGCCTAAATGAACACAAAAATCCACAAATGCAGGCTTTAAATTAATTAATTGATTTTAATGTGCAGGTTGTCGAGGTAAAAATGCATTGTTTTCTTTTCTAAGGTCCGAAAAACATTTGAAAAAACTCCCTGGGTGATGATCCAGTAAATTTTGTCCTTCAAAAAGATGAGGAGTGCCAGAGTAAAACATAAACACCAATGATTCATGACCATTGGTGGTCATTTAAACGCAACAAATACAAACAGAGATATAGGAAAATGAAGAAATATAGAGGGTTGAAAGATTAAGGATCAAATCAAAGGTTAATGATAAAGAGGTAGGATTATAAGATAGAGATTAAAAAGGACAAACGACAGATTAAAGGAATTAAAAGGAGAAGAGAAGAGTTTAGAAGACACATCAGTAAAGATGAATCAGTAAGACAGTCAACAACGGACAAATCCAATTTTAAAGGCTAAACATAGTTTACAGAACAAATCAAGAGAATATTAGCACATGAGACAGATCTGAATGCTAAAGCAAGGCAACAAATACTCATAAAAAAAACAGCCTCCTACAACCTTATTTTACTAAATAGAGGCAACCACAGTTATTGAAACAATCAGAGATATTTCCTAGCTACTCAGCAGTTATTGAAAAAGTTATTGAAAAAGCCTCAAAGTCAAGAATATCCCAAAAATTAGCTCAACAGTTAAGTTAGGAGTTATTATTGCAGTGAGCCAGTCAAAAATATTTTTCCTTGGGCCTTGCATGGTCTCAAAGGTCAAAAATACATTAACTCTGTAATAAATACAAATCTAAAACCCTAGCTTAGGATCACCTCCTCATTTTGCAGATAAATACTACATGTATTGTTCATTGTTATTGTTGGTTGGCTAGTTAGTGTGTTGGCTTCTTGATTAGAGGATTGACTGCTAGGCTGGATTTGATCAAACTCTGAGTTACAGAGATTTGCTGCACTAGAGTAATGTAATTTTTTTGGAAATCAATAATACAAGAATATTCACAGGATTCTTGAGCTATGTTAATGGTGAAGTTATTCTTCTTTGTCAATGTTTTCCTTCCGTTTTCCATTCTGTCCATCATTTCTTTGATAAAAGAATAGAAATTTTAGATTAAGATATGCTATCTTGGCACCTTAATTATATCTTCTTTATTTATCTTAATGTTTTCTTCTGCAAGGTTTGATTAGAGAATTCTCAATTGCTCTCTGGTTCCACCTAGCTTGTTGCCTTGAAACTGATTCAGTAGAGTATAGCCAAAGAATTCTATGATATGCCCTGTCCTTTGGTCTTGCTTGAAATATTGTTTTAAGGGCCTTTATTTGAATTTTACTTAGTAGAGTTCAGCCAAAGAAGTCTATGGTATGCCCTATCCTTTAGTTTTGCTTAAACTATTTCTTTAAAGATCTTTGAAGTTTGATTAAATAATTCTTAATTTCTATTTAGTTTCAATGACTGTTATCTTGAATGTTTTCTTTGTATGAAAGTAATAAAAGGATTGATGGATTTTTGTCTTAAGGTTTGCTTAGTAGATTCTAGCCAGAGAAGTTTATGGTTTGCCCTGTCCTTTGGTTCTTCTTAAACAGTTACCTGAAAGGCTTTTCTTGTTGAAGTAGAGTTAAAGGATTCTTAATTTCCCTTTAGTTTTACTATTTTCACAACTTACTGTCATTTCATATTTCATCTAATCTAAGAGATCCACTTGATATAGTTAGCTTGCCCTACGAAAACCCTTGCAGAGTTGATGAACAATTAAATCCTTTTATGAATCCATAGCCTAACGGATTAATGTTTCCCATGGTTAATCTATCCCGCTGAATCACTCAATAACTTAATCAACCCAACCATTCTGTCAATCAACCAAACAAACAAACATCCCTAGAACTTCATAACTAGCCTAAAATCAGAAAACATAAGCATAAAGATAAATCATTTGCAAACACAAAAAAAGAGAGATTCCTCTATGAGTCCAAGAAGGCTAGGTCCTTAGACTCCAAAGTGGTTTGATGTGGTTCCCTGTAGAATTTGTTCTTTCCAATCTTGCAAATCACGGGGAGCCAACATTGCCTACCAGCCAAAAACTATTTAAAATATGTTTAACCAAATGGGGAGGGGCGGGATTTGATACCCTGACCCCTCCTCATCCATTTTAGGATCTTTCCACTATGCCAGCGGAGGAGCCTTGTGCGTTCTTCCCTCCTGCGGGTATAAGATCTCTCCTTCCTGTTAGGTCTCCGTAATTTAGTAGAGTGGCAAGACTAAACGTTGCAGAGCCTACATCAAAACCACTTTGGGATTTTAGGATCTAGCCCTCCTGAATCCAGAGAGGGATCTCTCTATATGTGTGTTTAAATATGCGATATTTAAGGCTTTTAGTATGATATTAGGCTAGTTATTAAGATCAAGGGTTTTTGTTTGTTTGGTTGGTTGTGATTTTAATTTGAGTAGAAAGTCCTAAAAATGAAGGAATTTCAGAGGGGTAAAGATGTGAATAATCAGAATAAGGCTTAGCTGATAGGATGGGTATGAAACAGTACTTAATCCATTGGGCTATGGAGTCACAAAAGGTTTTAATTGATCAACAGTTTTCAAGAATGGTCCATGGGGCAAGTCATCTATAACAAAGGATCTCTTTAGATTAAATGATGGGATGGAACATTAAGAAGTGAGGTAAATGAAAGAAACCAAAGTGCAGCCTAAGATCAGGTAAGGAATTTTAACCTATCTTGCTTTTGAAATATTTTCAAAGGAAGCTATCAATAAAGACACAAAGGGTAGCTTAAGATCAAGAAATGATTTTTGACTTAACCTGCTTTCAGCATACTCTCAAGGGAAACAATCCAGTAGTCCTCATAACCACTTTCAGACAGTAGAGAACATTTAAGATTAACACAGAGCAAGGCCTAAGATCAGAGAAAGACTTTTAACTTTCTCTGCTTTTTACACCAACTCACAGTGAAAATTTCAAGACAAACTGTTGGAGAAAAACTAGAGGACAGGGCTAACCATAGACTTCCCTAGTTCAATCTTTACTTAGCATGTAATGAAAATATCATTTGAGAATAATGTTTAAAGTTTTAGACAGTAAGACATGGGCTCACCAACATTCCTTGACTGTTTTAGACTGTACTAAATCATTCTTAAATACACAATTGGAAGAAAACATAAAGATAAAGCTTATCAGTGAGAGTAGGGTACTTCTAAGAGTAAATCCTAGCTCTATATTTGTTGTTCTTTATCAGAGAAAAATGGACAATTTTATGGAAAACATAAGAAGGAAAACAAGTACGATGAGAGGTACATCACCAATGGTATAGACCAGGATACCTGAATCAACTTGTATATTGATGTCAATCCAGTTACATACTTTAAGTCCAATGTTTCAACACAACAACAAATTCTCTTCTCAGCCTAACTTCTTTGATTACAAATAGAGCTTCAATAGCTTCTGAGAAATATTTACATGCAGAAAGTTTCGAGCAACAAGTATTATATCAACAATCAACAACATCTCATCTTCTTCAGAAGTATTTATAGAAGAAAGAGGAGGTGGGATGAAAGAAAAGGTCTCTAGTTCAATTAATACAAGTTAATGCTTCTCTGCCTTTGCGAGGCTCAATAGAGGAGATCTCCAATGTTTCCCATGTATTAATTGGTTTTCACTTAATTTTTAGCTACTTGGCATATTTTATTGACTTTAAAACTCTTTTGGTAGGCTGGCAATAACTCTGGTGGCATTAAACAAAATATCATTGACTAAGGGAATTACTATGCCTTTCTTTTGATTTATTGAGGCTGTAGGTGGCACTTTTGGTAGCTAAAAGGATATTTTAGCCTCTGATGTGGCAGTGGAGGCTTCCTTCGACTGATCTAATTCTCTATTTTTATAAACACGTTGATTTATTTTTGGATATGTGTTTAGGCTTAATTAAGCCTTGATCTTCATCAAACCTGCATAAAAACACAAAACGGTTATTTAAATATTGCGATTAATTGGTTTAAAATTCTTTGGAAGGTTCGTGGAAGTGTTTTGGAGGAGTGAGGATGGAGAAATTTGCAGCGGAGGACGAGTTTCTATGGTAAACATAGAAACAGGGTTTCAAATTTAAAATATGGCGTGAATTGGGAAGAAGCGGTTTCGGGAAAACCATCAGTGGTTTTTGCGCAGCATTTGGGTGGGGACGCGGTATTAAATTTTGGAACACGATACCATACAATGAATGACACGTGGATTTCTAAAACCACTTTTATCGCGCGGAACTAGCGCACTGTGAAAAGGGGCCAAAAATTACGCGATATGGATTTTGGTCCATTGGATGATCGTTGGGAGATCAGACGGTGCAGGTAGAACGCGATGGGGGGCAAGATGTGTGGGGCATGGATGGTGGGACCGGAATTTTTTTTGTCATGTAGAAAAAACCTCAAGTGGCGGGGTGAAAATTTAAGTGAAAATTTGGTTGCATCAGGTTAAGTCCCGATCGTTGGATCTTCAAAATGAACGGTGGAGATTTAAAGAGGAGATGGGAAGTAATGTTGGGGTAGAAACATGAGAGAAGAGAGGGCCCACCTTTATATAAAGGGAGGAAAGGTTTTTACTTAGGAAGAAGGGTTTTATAGGAGTGGTGGGAAGGATCAATGGGAGCCATTGGATCGTGAGGATCGACGGTCGAGATCTGTCGATGGGGGAGAATGAGAAGGGCAGGGTTTGAAAAGTAGAAGTAATGTTAGCCGTTGGATTTGAGAAGATCAACGGCGGAGATTGCATCGCGGAATCGTGCGGGACGTGGATGGTACGGTGGGAGGGGAGAAATGTGATGATGTGAAACAACGCGGACCGTCCGATCAAACTTGATCAATGGTGGAGATTAAATCGGAGGTTGGGATAGTGGAGGATCACGTGATGGATGAGCACGATGCGATGAAGTGCGAAGCGTCGGATCTGGCGGAATGAACGGCTGGGATTACATCGCATCGGAGAAAAGAAGAGAGGCCAAAGCACTGGGGCCTTTGAATTTGCGATGTGCGATTAAGCGCTGGTCGTAGGATCGGTATGAGAGATCAACGGTTAGCACAATGAGATCTTAGCCATCGGTTCTTGTGGATTCGACGACTGAGATTAAATCGGGGGATCAACATTGGAGGAGGAAAAGGGAAAGGATAAGAGAATTTGCGATTTCCAATTGTGATGGATGGGCAGAAGAATGGAGCCCAATGGCCGTTGATCTGTAGAGATCAACGGTCTAGATTTGTTTAAATCAAAATTTCGGGGTAATGGAAAAATAAAGGAAATTAAGGGTTCAGAAAGGGTTTTTAGGCCTTTAAGTGCCCGATTGCGGGGCCAAAAGCAGGGTTTTTAAAGCCAAATAAGGGTTTCGATAGGTGAGATAAGGGTTTTTTAAACCAGATAAAAGGGAAATATATGGCTTAAAAGAGGGTTTTAATGGTTTGGAGGTTAAAATGAAGGTATTTTGAGGGATTTTATGGAAGGAAAGGGTGAAAAATGGGATCTTTTTGTGAGTGAAAAGGGAAGTGAAATGATGGAAAATGGAGTTTTTTTTAAGCAGTCTTTCTCTTAGTAAACAACAGGTACTTGAAGGTTAAAAATGAAATAGCAATGAAGATTAACTCAAGGATAAAGGTCATCATAAGAATTCAAGAACTCAAAATTTGGAAATGAATTGTTTCTTGAAGGCTAAAAAAGATTTAGCCACCATTTGGTATGAATTTTTTTTATAGGTGGCTAACAGCGGCTCCAACTTGGGATGGCAGCTCCTTGGAGGTGTCAAGAAGCACAGAAATTCATCTCTAGGACGTAGACCTATTCCTTATCCATTGAAAACCTCTTTCTCTTTGATCATGCAACTTTGAAAAATGATCAGTATTTATATCAAACAATGTTATTTCCCAATCAACTACCTACACAACCTACTTCCTAACATTTTTTCTTCAGAAGGTGCACTTGGACTTGCAAACCTTTTCATCAATCATTTTATTCTTTTATTGAAAACATAAAACTAATCTAAGTCTACTCTTATTTCTTCATGAGTTCAGATTAAGCAGTTGAACTCATAATTTTCTCTACCTAACTACTATCTATCAGGATTAGACTGTCTGACAGACTTTTATTCTTTAAGTTCTAGAACAGAAAATTTAAAAGCAGCCAAGTCAGGATTAAGCAATCTGGTTTGCTGCAGATCTATGGAATAAAAACAAGCTGCACATAGACTAAAATTTGCAGAAAATTAAAACAAAATTGTGAAGGCTTAAGATCTGAAAATAAAAAACATCCTTCATTATTCTTCAGCTCTGGTTTTGATTTTTTTTGAGTTGTCTTCTTTTTAATTTCACTGATTCAAGTTCTGAGCTTTTTAGAACCAGTGTTTCTCTATCCTAATCTACCTTACTGATAAGCTAAGATTAAGTTGTTTGGCTGATCTAATTCACTAACCTATCAGAAGTAAATGGAAAATCTAATTAGTCATGATTAGGCCGTATGAATAACTAGAAGTGTGTTTTTAGGAGTGGCATTTGAGCTTGCACACTTTCAGACTTTGCCTCTCTTTTTGGTATGGGGCTATACCTTTATTGTTTTTATCTGCCCTCTTTCTTTTCTATTGTTTTTTTATTTTTATTTTTCTAACTTTGAAGCAGAAATCAAACTAAATGCTCATAGGCTGAGCTTTATTGCTTTCCTATCTACCCTAATCTAATTTGAAAATATTTGCTGCTTTATATGGTACACTAGTGCCAATGTAGCCAGTCAAGTAGTGACAAAAAGGAATAGAGAAACTGGCTACTAGTCAGAGGTAACCACAATACATATTGAATCTTAATCTTAAAAATCAAGGCTGTCACAGAAGGTGACAACGTTTTATGTCCTTGGCTCTTGCAAAGGATCCATGCTTGAGAATTTGAGCCAATTTGGACCTCCACACACTCTTTCATAGGATCAACAAAGAAAAGATGATAACTCTATTATTTTTGGCCCTCCATGATTGGTAGATTTTTTGCCTCTAAGATATCAGTTTTGAGGACTGCACCTTCAGTATGTTCCTTGAAAGCATCATCATCCTTCACCTGCAAATCAACAAGTAGTGACATTTCTTCTTTCTCTAAATCTATGCTTGCTTCTGATGTGAATTCAGGTTCTTTGGATGACAGATTTATATCAGTAATGGGAGAAGGTTTCTCTTGAAAAGATGATATGTCCTCAGTAGGATAGTCTTCTATTTGTTTTCCTCCCCTAAATACTTGCCAGTAATTTTAATTGTTTGGGATAGCTGGTTTGAATTTTTCTTGAATTATGTATTGTTTGCTCACATAAGGTTTAAGACATGTACTGGAAACAAGGGCTAACCCAATGGCAACAATGTTTTGGTTTTTAGGGACAAGGGTAAGTTGGAACTCTTCAAATGTTTTTAACAAGTCCATAACATCCTCCTTATAGGCTCTAAGTCTGGGATGCTTCATTTACTTTCCTAATTGCCAATTCTGCATTCCCATGAACTGTTATTGTCTGGGCTCCTAATTTCTTTAATAAATGCAGCCCTAAAAGAAGTGCCTCATACTCTACTATGTTACTTGTGCATTGAAAATTTAATTTATATGAATGGCCTTCAGGATGATTTTTTTCTGTATTGTAAAGCCATATTCCTGCACCTGCATTGGTTTTAGTACATGAACCATCAAAGCTCATACTCCATAGAGGACTAATTCCAAATTTATCATTAATTTCCTTACTATCCTCTTTGTCTTGGGTGCCATTGATTTTCTCTATGGAGTAGGCACTATGTTGATGTTTGTCTTGTTCAAATGAAGGTTTGGAGGGTAGCTGCTTGTTTAGTATTTGATCAATTTCTTCTTCTGTCAAAGGAGAGTTTTCCCTTTCAGCATAGACATAAGTACAACAGTCCTCTTTGTCTTGTGTTAACTGGTTTTGAGGCTGGATGTCTTCTTGAGCCTCTTTTAGTGAATCAAGACTTGTGCTTGAAGGGAAACCTTGAGGGTTTTCTACTATCCCCTGATCTTCTTCCGTTTTAAACAAATCCTCATGATTTTTATGATTCTCAATTTGAATACAAGGTTCATGAATTTTTTATTCTACATTATCAGGATGCCATTCTCCTCTTAAAATATGAAATAAGTTATAACACAGAGGGAGAGTTCCCACATGTGTTGGTTTTTCCTCTATTTCAGGTTCTGTGTTTTCCAAATGGCTACTTGTTTCCTCAAAGCACTGCTCACTATTTGTATTTATGTTTTGGTCATGAAGTTCCCTTAACAGTGTTATACAAGATAGAGGTATGTTATCAGGACTGTCTTGACACTTTTTTTCATTGTTTTCTCTATAATCTTGCTCATCATACATGTATCGTAGTGGTTGAACTTGTGTTTTCTCAGGGAAAGGCATAGGTTGCTCTGGATCACCAATATTTAAATTAGATTCATACCTATCCATTCTCTTTTCAAGCATGTACATAATTTTTTCCATCATTACCATTAGTTTGGCTTCTGGGTCTATATCTAAATCCATGTTTGTAAATCAGAAAAGAGGTCATTGTATCTTGTCAACCAGTTTAGATTCTTCTACCAGTGGATTCATTTGGTCTTTTAAGAGTTGTGGAGTGTGGAGTCGCCAGGTGGAAATTTTTTTTAGCTTTTATGGAGGTAAAATCTTTTATGGTTCCACCACCATGTTTATTATGAAACCAATCTAAGGGTGTTTGTGTTTTAGACCTACTAACAAGAAAAGTTTAACCTGATATGACAATATTTTAAAAGGCAAACAAGTCTATTGATAAATAAAACTTTAATTCTCAAAGTTTCTTTACTGAGTTTAAATGATGTTATAATAAAGGGTTTCCCAGTGTAGTCTTTGGAAAACCAAGGAAAATCAGCAGGCCTACTGATGTTCAGTGGAGTCACCAGGTGAAGGATTTTTACTTGATTTTAGGGCTTGAAAGTTGTTCACCATCAACAATCAAAACCACTCTAGGCAGACATTTGATTCATTTGTTATAAATGAGATTATCTAAGTTGTGAAGTTATCTATTACTTCAGAAAGTCCCCAGTATGGTCGCTAGGAATGTTAGATCTCCGTAATTTAGTAGAGTGGCAAGACAAAACGTTGTAGAGCCTACATTAGAACCAATTTGGGATTCTAGGATCTAGCCCTCCAGAATCCTGAGAGGGATCTCTCGATAATTTTTGAAAGATTGATTTATCTTGAACTCTTTTAGTGTGATTTTAGGCTAGTTATCAAAAACAAGGGTTTTTTTTGTTTGGTTGGGTGTGATCTTTAATTGAGTGGAAAGTCCTAAAAATGGAAGAATTTTAGAGGGGTAAAGATGTGAATAATCAGAACAAGGCTTAGCTGATAGGATGGGTATGAAATAACACTTAATCCATTGGTCTATGGAGTCACAAAAGGTTTTAATTGATCAATAGTTTTCAAGAGTGGTCCATGGGGCAAGTCATCTATAACAAAGGATCTCTTTAGATTAAATGATGGGATGGAACATTAAGAAGTGAGGTGAAAGAAAGAAACCAAAGTGCAGCCTAAGATTAGGTAAGGACTTTTAACCTATCCTGCTTTTGACATACTTTCAAAGGAAGCTATCAATAAAGACACAAAGGGTAGCTTAAGATCAAGAAAATACTTTTAAATTAACTTGCTTTTAGCATACTCTCAAGGGAAACAATCCAGCAGTCCTCATAACCACTTTCAGATAGTAGAAAACATTTAAGATTAACATAGAGCAAGGCCTAAGATCAGAGAAATACTTTTAACTTTCTCTACTTTTGACACCAACTCACAGGGAAAATTTCAAGACAAACTGTTGGAGAAAAACTAGAGGACAGGGCTAACCATAGACTTCCCTAGTTCAATATTTACTTAGCATGTAATGAAAATATCATTTGAGAATAATGTTTAAAGTTTTAGACAGTAAGACATGGGCTCACCAACATTCCTTGACTGTTTTAGACTGTACTAAATCATTCTTAAATACACAATTGGAAGAAAACATAAAGATAAAGCTTATCAGTGAGAGTAGGGTACTTCTAAGAGTAAATCCTAGCTCTATATTTGTTGTTCTTTATTAGAGAAAAATGGACAATTTTATGGAAAACATAAGAAGGAAAACAAGTACGATGAGAGGTACATCACCAATGGTATAGACCAGGATCCCATGAATCAACTTGTATATTGATGTCAATCCAGTTACATACTTTAAGTCCAATGTTTCAACACAGCAACAACTTCTCTTCTCAACCTAACTTCTTTGATTACAAACAAAGCTTCAACAGCTTCTGAGAACTATTTACATGCAGAAATTTTCGAGCAACAAGTATTATATCAACAACCAACAACATCTCATCTTCTTCAAAAGTATTTATAGAAGAAAGAGGAGGTGGGATGAAAGAAAAGGCCTCTAGTTCAATTAATACAAGTTAATGCTTCTCTGCCTTTGTGGGGCTCAATAGAGGAGATCTCTGATGTTTTCCATGTATTAATTGGTTTTCACTTAATTTTTAGCTACTTGGCATATTTTATTGACTTTAAAACTCTTTTGGTAGGCTGGCAATAACTCTGGCAGCTTTAAACAAAATATCACTGACTAAGGCAATTACTATGCCTTTCTTTTGATTTATTGAGGCTGTAGGTGGCACTTTTGGTAGCTCAAAGGATATTTTAGCCTCTGATGTGGCAGTGGAGGCTTCCTTCGACTGATCTGATTCTCTATTTTTATAAACACGGTGATTTATTTTTGGATCTGTGTTTAGGCTTAATTAAGCCTTGATCTTCATCAAACCTGCATAAAAACACAAAAACGTTATTTAAATCCTACGATTAATTGGTTTAAACTACTTTGGAAGGTTCGTGGATGTGTTTCAGAGAAGTGAGGATGGAGAAATTTGCAGCGGACGACGAGTTTCTATGGTAAACATAGAAACAGGGTTTCAAATTTAAAATATGGCATGAATTGGGAAGAAGCGGTTTCGGGAAAACCATTAGTGGTTTTTGCGTAGCATTTGGGGGGGAGAGGTGGTATTAAATTTTGGAACGTGATACCATACAATGAATGACACGTGGATTTATAAAACCACTTTTATCGCGCGGAACTAGTGCACTGTGAAAAGGGGCCAAAAATTACGCGATATGGATTCTGGTCCATCGGATGATCGTTGGGAGATCGGACGGTGCAGGTAGAACGCGATGGGGGGAAAGATGCATGGGGCATGGATGGTGGGACCGGCATTTTTTTTGTCATGTAGCAGAAAACTTAAGTGGCGGGGTGAAAATTTAAGTGAAAATTTGGTTGTATCGGGTTAAGTCACGATCGTTGGATCTTTGAAATGAACGGTGGAGATTTAAAGAGGAGGCGGGAAGTAATGGTGGGGTAGAAACACAAGAGAAGAGAGGGCCCACCTTTATGTAAAGGGTGGAAAGGTTTTTAATTAGGAATGAGGAGTTTTATAAGAGTGGCAGGAAGGATCAATGGGAGCCATCGGATCATGAGGATCGACGGTCGAGATCTGTCGATGGGGGAGAATGAGAAGGGCGGGGTTTGAAAAGCAGAAGTAATGTTAGCTGTCGGATTTGAGAAGATCAATGGCGGAGATTGCATTGCGGAATGGCACGGGACATAGATAGTACGATGGGAGGGGAGAAAAGTGATGATGCGAAACAACGCGGACCGTCCGATCAAACTTGATTGACGGTGGAGATTAAATCGGAGGTCAGGATAGTGGAGGATCATGTTATGGATGAGCACGATGCGATGAAGTGCGAACCATCGGATCTGGAGGAATAAATGGTTGGGATTACATCGCATCGGAGAAAATAAGAGAGGAAAAATCACCGGGGCCTTTGAATTTGTGATGTGTGATTAAGCATTGGCCGTAGGATCGGTATGAGAGATCAACGGTTAGGATTAAATCGGCGGGTGTGATGACAGAGGGCAATGGGCAGAGCGCGATGAGATCTTAGCCGTCGGTTCTTGTGGATTCGACGGTTGAGATTAAATTGGGGGATTGGCATCAAAGGAGGAAAAGGGAAAGGATAAGATAATTTGCGATTGTCGATTGCGATGGATGGGCGGAAGAATGGAGCCCGATGGCCGTTGATCTGTAGAGATCAATGGTCTAGATTTGTTTAAATCAAAATGTTGGGGTAATGGAAAAATAAGGGAAAGTAAGGGTTCGGAATTGGTTTTTAGGCCTTTAAGCGCCCGATTGTGGGGCTTAGGTTATATGAGATGGGGGCTAAAGGATATAAGCCCTTGGGGGCTTAATAACTTATAAGGTAAAAAGACTGTTTTTAAGGCCAAAAACAGGGTTTTTATATCCAAATAAGGGTTTCGATAGGTGAGATAACGGTTTTTTAAACCAGATAAAAGGGAAATATATGGCTTAAAAGAGGGTTTTAATGGTTTGGAGGTTAAAATGAAGGTATTTTGAGGGATTTTATGGAAGGAAATGAGGGTGAAAAATGGAATCTTTTTGTGAGTGAAAAGGGAAGTGAAATGATGGAAAATGGAGCCTCTTTGAACAATTTTTTCCCTTAGTAAACAGCAGGTACTTTAGGACTAACAGTGAAATAGCAGTGAAGATTAACTCAAAGGGTAATTATCATCATAAGACTTCAAGAACTCACAATTTGGAAATGAATTGTTTTCTTGAAGGTTAAAAAATATTTAGCCACCATTTGGTATGAAAAAATTTTATAGGTGGCTAACAGTGGCTCCACTTGGGGTGGATAGCTAATTATTTAGGTGTCCAGAACCTCAACTATTGATCTCTGGCTTTTCAGTAAACCAGTGCCTTATCCATTGGGCAGCAAATTTTCTTTTCTTTTGGCTAATCTGTCTTTGATCTGATAACCTCTGTAGCAATTTTAAAAAATGACAACTCTTCAAAACAACATCTCTACGTACCCATTCCTAATGATCCTAACATTTTTTTTTCTTTCAGAGTGCATTTGGACTAGCAAACTCTCTTCATCAACATTTTATTCTTTTGAAAAACAGGAAACTAATCTATTTCTACTCTTATTTCTCCATGAACTTAGTTTAAACAATTGAGTTCATAAATTCTCTACCTAACTACTATATGTCAGGATTAGACTGTCTGACAGACCTTTATTCTCTAAATTCTAAAACAGAAATTTAAAAGCAGCCAAGTTAGGATTAAGCAGTCTGACTTGCTGTAGATCTATGGCATAAAAACAAGTTGCACATAGACTAAAATTTGCAGAAAATTTAAAACAAAATTGTGAAGGCTTAAGATCTAAAAATTTAAAAACATCCTTCATTATTTCTTCAGCTCTGGTTTTGGTCTTGTTTGAGTTGTTTCCTCTTTCTTTTTGGTTCAAGTTTTGAGCTTTTTAGAACCATTGTTTCTCTATCCTAATCTACCTTACTAATAAGCCAAGATTGAGTTGTTTGATTGATCTAATTCATTAACCTATCAGCAGTAAATTGAAAAACTAATTAGTCATGATTAGGCTATATGACTAACTAGAAGTGTGTTTTTTAGGAGTGGCATTTGAGCTTGCACACTTTCAGATTTTGTCTCTCTTTTTGGTATGGGGTTGTACCTTTCTTGTTTTCATTATACCCTCTTTTCTCTATTTCTATTGTTTTTGTATTTTTCTCATTTTTTCTTACAAAGAAGAAATCAACAACTAACTAAATTCTCAAAACTAAGCTTTATTGCTTTCCTATCTACCCTAACCTAATTTGAAAATCTATGCTGCTTTATATGGTACAATAGTGCCAATGTAGCCAGTTGAGTAGTGACAAAAAGAAATAGAGAAGCTGGCTACTAGTCATAGGTAACCACAACACATATTGAATCTTCATCTTTAAAATCAAGGCTGTCACATAAGGTGACAACGTTTTATGTCTTTGGCTCTTGAAAAGGATCCATGCTTGAGAATTCGAGCCAATTTGGACCTCCACACACTCTTCCATAGGATCAATAAAGAAAATATGAGAACTCTCTTCTTTTTGGCCCTCCATGATTGGTAGATTGTCTGCTACTAAGATATCAGCTTTGAGGAATGCACCTTTAGTATGTTCCTTGGAAGCATCATCATCTTTCACCTGTAAATCAACAAGCAGTGAAATTTCTTTATTCTCTAAATCTATGCTTCACTCCATTACGAATTCGAGTTCTTTGGATGATTGATATCAACAATGGGAGGAAATTTTCTCTTGAAAAGATGATATATCTTGACGGATGTCTTCTATTTGTTTATCTCCATCAAAAACTTGCTAGTATTTTTCTTTGTCTGGGACAACTAGTCTAAATTTGACTTGGGTGGTGCATTGCTTGGTTTCATAAGGTGTTATACAAGTTCTAGCAGCAAAGGCTAAACCATTGGCAAGGACATTTTGGTTTCTTGGGACAAAGATAAGTTGGAATTCATCAAATGTTTTTAATAAATCCATGACATCATTTCTATAGGCTCTAAGTCTGGGGTGTTTGGAACTATATTCCCCATTCACTTGCCTAATAATCAACTCTGAATCCCCATGAAATTTTATCCTTTTGGCCCCTAATTTCTTCAATAAGTGTAGGCCTAAAAGGAGGTTTTTGTACTCAGCTATGTTATTTGTACATTGAAAACTTAACCTGTAGGAATTCCCTTCAGCATGATTGTTTTCAGTGTTGTGTATCCATATGCCTGCTCCGGCATCATTCTTAGTACAAGATCCATCAAAACTCATACTCCAAAGAGGACTAGTTTCAGATTGACTAGTTTGACTACTATCCTCTTTATACATTGGTTTAGTTCCTCATGTTCTTCAATATTTTGAGGACTCTCCTCTTGACTCTCAAGGTTAACAACCAATGGATGACTGTTTTGTAGCTCCAGACCTATGATTTGTTTGTTGTAATTTTCTAATTTGACAAACTGTTTTGATGCTTTTGTCTTGTCTTCCTCCTTTTCTGTGTCTGCCACTATGTTACAGTGAGGGGTGGCCACTAAGTTAGTTAAGGTTTTTTTCTCATTGAATGTTTCATTATTGAAGAGAATAAATGAGTCAAGGCCTGTATGCACAAAATAAAGAGGAGAGTTTTATGGTCTCTCTTGGCTACTGACCATGTATTGCATGTGATATTCCCTATAAAGTCTTCTAGTCTGATTGAAAATAGGGATGGTAGCATATGTCATATCCATCTGCATTGTTTCTTGTAACTTAGCTCCCCATGATCTTGATAACATCATACCATATTTGGGGGGAACATCAGCCACTACGATATCCATCACTAAACACTTGGCTAGAATTTGAGCTAAGTTTACACAAAGGTCTTTGATCAAACCTAAACATTTCACTCCGCTGGAGTTAAAGGAGTATAGATCTTTGTATGGTCTGGTGATTTCAAGGCCTAGAATCTCCATTACTGCTTTGGGCATTAAGTTATGAGAAGCCCCTAAATCATGCATAGCATTGTGTAAAATTTTGTCATGAATTTTCAAACTAACATAAAATGGGGGAACTGGCCCTACTTGGTATCTTCCTTCAATCTTAGGACCAAATAAGAGCTCTGGTTGGTCATCATTGAGGTTTACAGTGTCATTATTTTCTGCTATGTTGAAAGATTTCACAATTTGTGATCTATATACATCCTTGGTGACTAATTCAGTGAGGGGAATAGATATTTTAATCTTTGCAATTTCCTATTCCAAACTAAAAGGCAACTGATTTTTTACAATGCTTGTTTCAGCCTTGTTAGCCACCACTTTATCAGCAAATTCAGCTTGCTGATTTCCTCTATTTACATTGGTCAAAATTGTTTTAATAGGAGCACTAGCTGAAGTACTAATGATGCTAAGGTTTGCACTCTATTTTTCGTTAATTTGAGTGCCTTTATCTTTGTTTTGATGAGACTTTACAGCCACTGTTTTGTCTTTTTGTTTAATGTTTTTGGGTTTGCTCACAGAGCTGTCTTTTGTAGAATTGTCAGAGCTTTTGTTCTTGGGAGCTTCCTGATTCTTTTTACTCCTAAGGTCATATTCTTTTGGGGTCTCTATGATGACATTTTCCATTTCTTGATAATAATGTTCATCCTTTGCTCTTTTATCATCATAGGGTGTGTATAGACCTTGTTTTCTATTAATAGGAACATCCAAATGGTCACTACCTACTCCCAACATATTTATGTCATCTTCCTCTGTTTGTTCAATTGTTTCTTCCACCTCACTTACATAGTTTTCTTGGAAAGGAGGTTTGATCTGTTGATCATCCTCTCTTTGTATGTTTGGAGGTTGATTTTTCCTAAAGTTCTAATTTTTGATTTTGAGATTGATTTTGATTTCTATTTTTGGGAGCTGATTGGTTTTCTCTGGCTTGTGCTCTTTCAATTATGCTCATATTTTTCATCATTTCTTCCATCATCCTTTCCATTTTAGAGCTAGATGTGGAGGGTGTAATCTTTTCCCTAAATTATACTTTCTTCTCATTCCTCATTCTTGCTCTTTTCTCAATCATATTTACTTCCACACCAAGAGCTCCCTTCTGCATGTCTTCTAAAGTCAAGGGGTCTCTTTCTCTTAGTTGATATTCCATTTTAGGATCAAATCCTTTAGGAAATTTGGCCAAGGCTGAACCTTGTGGAGGTTTCAATTCTGGGGGTAGTGCATTATAAACACTATTGAATCTAGTGCAATAATTTTGAACACTTTCCCTAGTGTTTCTTTTGAGGTTGTTGTAATCTGAAAGTATTTGGAGAGGATTTTTTCTAACTTCCCACTTGCTTAGGAATAATTGATGGAAGGCTTGGAGGTCATTAATACTATTAGGGGTTAAGCCTTTGAACCATTTTCTTGCTTCTCCCCCTAGAATTTGAGCAAACAATTTGAGTTTGACAGTTTAATCATCTATCTCATTTCTATCAAAATAGTCATTCATCTTGTCCACATGTTGTGAAGCACTAGTAGCACTACTGGCATCATATAATGGTATCTTGGACCGATAGTCCTGTGGCAGATTTACTAGGGGTAAAGGAAGGACTAGGGGAGCATACCATGTTGCCATGATAGTTGTGGAAAAAGTGGGGGGTTTACAGGTGGGGGATGTAAGATAGGAGGGGGTTGATGGAATGGTGTAGTTTGAACAGTGGGTGTATGGATAACAGAAGGGGATGGTCCAACAAGAGATTGTTGAGCAGATCTAGGATGAGAGAAACCAAAATTATGAAGGAAATGCAATTCAGGTGGGGTAGTTTCTCTGCTACCAGGATGTTCATCTCTATCTTGGGATGAAGTTGGAGAATCAAAATCTATCTTATCTACATCATCAAGTGACCTAGTTCTGAATGGGTTTCTAAAGTCAACTTGTGAATCTTGTAGAGCTGTAAGGTTTTCAGGAACATAATTAGCTCTTTGGACTGGTCTGACAACAGTTGAAGCTTGAGCCTTAGGAGAGTTCCTAAGTATGCTTTCAGTATTATCAACTATCTCAGGAGGGTTTGGGTCAGGATAGGCTCTAGTATGATCTCTTCTAGAAGCCACAGTGTTGTGTTTTAGACCCACTATGTTGCCTTTAGTATGATGTTCTTATGTTCTTATTTTCAAATGAGTTTTTATCTTTATGACCTGATATGAAAATATTTAAAAGGCAAACAAGTCCATTGATAAAGAAAACTTTAATGCTCAAAGTTTCTTTACTGAGTTCAAATGATGTTATAATAAAGGTTTTCCCAGTGGAGTCTTTGGAAAACCAAGGAAAATCAACAGGCCTACTGATGTTCAGTGGAGTCACGAGGTGAAGGGTTTTTACTTGATTTCAGGGCTTGAAATTTGTTCACCATCAACAATCAAAACCACTCTAGGTAGACATTTGATTCATTTGTTATAAATGGGATTACCTGAGTAGTGAAGTTATCTATTACTTCAGAAATTTCCCCAGTATGGTCGCCAGAAATGTTAGGTCTCCGTAATTTAGTAGAGTGGCAAGACTAAACGTTGCTGAGCCTACATAAAACCACTTTGGGATTCTAGGATCTAGCCCTCCTGAATCCAGAGAGGGATCTCTCTATATGTGTGTTTAAAGATGTGATATTTAAGGCTTTTAGTATGATATTAGGCTAGTTATTAAGAACAAAGGTTTTTGTTTGTTTGGTTGGATGTGATCTTTAATTGAGTGGAAAGTCCTGAAAATGAAAGAATTTTAGAGGAGTAAAGATGTGAATAATCAGAACAAGGCTTAGCTGATAGGATGGGTATTAAACAATACTTAATCCATTGGGCTATGGAGTCACAAAAGGTTTTAATTGATCAACATTTTTCAAGAGTGGTCCATGGGGCGAGTTATATATAACAAAGGATCTCTTTAGATTAAATGATGGGATGAAACATTAAAGTGTTGAGAACAAAGTAAAGCTAACAACTCAATCAAGAATTAATTAACTCTGCTGAAACATGGAAAGGCCTTTAAGTAACTGTTTTGAAGTAAACCAAAGGACAGGGCTAACTATAGACTTCTTTGGACAAACTTGTACTAAAGCCAACTTATCAGACAAACAATCTAATAATCCCCTTGATTAATTTCAGAAAGGATGAATACAGATGAGAAAACAAAGTGTAGCTTAAGATCAAGTAAGGACTTTTAACCTATCCTACTTTCAGCATAATCTTAAGGGAAACTTTCAAACAACCTTTGGGAAAGAACTAGAAGATAGGGCAAACCATAGACTTTCCTAGTTTAACTCTACTTAGCATGTCATGAAAATATCATTTGAGAATAATGTTTAAAGTTTTAGACAGTAAGACATGGAATCACCAACATTCCTTGACTGTTTTAGACTGTACTAAACCATTCTTAAATACAAAATTGGAGGAAAACATAAAGATAAAGCTTATCAGTGAGAGTAGAGTACTTCTAAGAGTAAATCCTAGCTCTATATTTGCTGTTCATTATCAGAGAAAAATGGACAGTTTTATGAAAAACATAATAAGGAAAACGAGTACAATGAGAGGTACATCACCAATGGTATAGACCAGGATCCCAAGAATCGGCTTGTATATTGATGTCAATCTAGTTACATACTTTAAGTCCAATGTTTCAAAACAGAAAAAACTTCTCTTCTCAGCCTAACTTCTTTGATTACAAACAGAGCTTCAACATATTTTGAGAACTATTTACATGCATAAAGTTTCGAGCAGCAAGTATTATATCGACAACCAACAACATCTCATATTCTTTAGAAGTATTTATAGAAGAAAGAGGAGGTGGGAGGAAAGAAAAGGTCTCTAGTTCAATTAATACAAGTTAATGCTTCTCTGCCTTTGCGGGGCTCAATAGAGGAGATATCTGATGTTTTCCATGTATTAATTGGTTTTCATTTAATTTTTAGCTACTTGGCATATTTTGTTGACTTTAAAACTCTTCTGGTAGGTTGGCAATAACTTTGGCGGCTTTAAACAAAACATCACTGACTAAGGAGATTACTATGCCTTTATTTTGACTTATTAAGGTTGTAGGTGGCACTTTTACTAGCTGAAAGGATATTTTAGCCTGTGATGTGGCAGTGGAGGCTTCCTTCGACTGATATAACTCTTTGTTTTTATAAACATGGTGATTTATCCTCTAATCTTTGTTTAGGCTTAATTAAGCCTTGATCTTCATTAAACTTGTATAAAAACATAAAAACATTATTTAAATCCTATGATTAATTGGTTTAAACTGCTTTGGAAGGTTCGTGGAAGTGTTTTGGAGTAGTGAGGATGGAGAAATTTGCAGTGGAGGATGAGTTTCTATGGTAAACATAGAAACAGGGTTTCAAATTTAAAATATGGTGCGATTTGGGAAGAAGCGGTTTTGGGAAAACCATCAGTGGTTTTCGTGTAGCATTTGGGGGGGAGGCGGTATTAACTTTTTGAACGCGATAGAATACAATGAATGAAACGTGGATTTCTAAAACCACTTTATTGCGCGGAAGTAGTGCACTGTGGAGCGGGGCTAAAAATTACACGATATGGATTCTGGTCCGTTGGATGATCGTAGGGAGATCGAACAGTGCGGGTAGCATGCGACAGGGGATAAGAGGCATGGAGAATGGATGGTGGGACCGGCATTTGTTTTGTAGCGTAGCAAAAACATCATGTGGCGGGGTGAAATTTCATGTGAAAAGTTGATTGTATCGAGTTAAGTCCTGATCGTTGGATCTTCGAACTGAACGGTGGAGATTTAAAGAGGAGACAGGAAGTAATGGCAGGGTAGAAACATGAGAGAAGGGAGGGCCCACCTTTATATAAAGGGCAGAAAGGTTTTTACTTAGGAAGAGGGTTTTCATAAGAGCGGCATGAAGGATCAATGGGAGCCGTCGGATCGTGAGGATCGACGGTCGAGATCCATCTATGGGGGAGAATGAGAAGGGCGGGGTTTGAAAAGCAGAAGTAATGTTGGTCGTCGGATTTGAGAAGATCAACGGCGGAGATTGCATCGTGGAATCTCACAGGACGTGGATGATCTGAGGGGAGGGGAGAAGGGTGACGATGCGAAATAGTGCGGACCGTCCGATCAAACTTGATCAATGGTGGAGATTAAATCCAATGTCGGGATGGTGGAGGATCACGTCATGAATGAGCGCGATGCGATGAAGCGCGAACCATCGGATCTGGCGGAATGAACGGCTGGGATTACATCACATCAGAGAAAATAAGAGAGGCCAAAGCACTGGGGTGTTTGAGTTTGTGATGTGCGATTAAGCGCTGGTCATAGGATCGATATGAGAGATCAACGGTCAGGATTAAATCGGCAGGTGTGATGACAGAGGTCTATGGGCAGAACGCGATGAGATATTAGCCATCGGTTCTTGTGGATTTCGACGGCTGAGATTAAATCGGAGGATTGGCATCGGAGGAGGAAAATGGAAATGATAAGGGGAATTTGTGATTGCCGATTGTGATGGAGGGGCGGAATAATGGAGCCCGGTGGCCGTTGATCTGCAGAGATCAACGGTCCAGATTTTTTTAAATCATAATGTCGGGGAAATGGAAAAATAAAGGAAAGTAAGGGTTCAGAAAGGGTTTTTAGGCCTTTAAGTGCCTGATTGCAGGGCTTAGGTTATATGAGACGAGGGCTAAAGGATATAAGTCCTTGGGGACTTAATAACTTTATAAGGTAAAAAGATTGTTTTTAAGGCCAAAAACAGGGTTTTAAAAGCCAAATAAGGGTTTTGATAGGTGAGATAAGGGTTTTTAAAACCAGATAAAGGGAAATATATGGATTAAAAGAGGGTTTTAATGGTTTGGAGGTTAAAATGAAGGTTTTTTGAGGGATTTTTATGGAAGGAAATGAGGGTGAAAAATGGAATCTTTTTGTGAGTGAAAAGGGAAGTGAAATGATGGAAAATGGAGTTTTTAAAGCAGTCTTTCTCTTAGTAAATAACAAGGTACTTGAGGGCTTTAATTCAAATAGCAGTGAAGATTAACTAAAAGGGTAAAGGTCATCATAAGACTTCAAGAACTCACAATTTTGAAAATGAATTGTTTCTTGAAGAAGCTAAAAAATTAGCCACCATTTGGTATGAAAATTTTTTATAGGTGGCTAACGAGTGCACACCAAAAATCATGGCTTTCCCCCACAAACCACCAATAAAATAGCCAACCCCAATGCTGCAAGTGGCTTTAAGTACATCATCATATAATATGCAAGAAGGGATAATCCTCCTTGGTACAACATGCTGCTCATATAAAGTAAAGAAGTACAAAACATAATGTGAAATTATACCTTCTCCACCATGTACTTGGGACCTTGAGCTGAAATGGCTCAACCGGGAATTCTCCCTCACCTCCAAAGAGTAGGGAAGTGGTTGTGACGTACTTTATATCATCATCTGAGCTATGCATCTCTCCATATGCTAAAATAGATCATGTTGGATGCCCTCCCAAATGAACTCCTCTGCCAGAGAAAGATATGCATCAAAGTGCATGGAAAGGAAGTCCTCATGTGCTGCATGTAGCAGATTCTTCTTAAGCTCAGAAGCTCTAGTCAAGAAGACCCTGCCATAAGAATAGATGACCACATCATCCACCATATATCTTTCATCTCCATCTGGGTCATCAAGAATCATGCAAGCACCAAGATCCTTGGAGTACTCTACCAAGAGTTGAGACCTCCAATATGGATCAATCCTCCTCAGTGACAGCACTGAAGATCTGAAATGTGAAGCTCCCCACATGTTGTTGTCTTCTCCTTTTACATCCCTCATGCCAAATGAATCCTCAAAAGTGCTACCATGCCCATCATGTAGCTGCTTATGCTCAAATTGTAGTGGTATCCTTTGGAAATGGGCCTCCCATGAGAAGCTACTATCCAAAAAGAACCTCCTGATCTTGGCCAATGAAAGCATGAGTGGCCTCCATCTACGCCAATATATGGAGGATCCCCTCCTCAAAGGAAGTACCCTCCGTTTCTCCAAATCCATGGAGCAGCCCTCTTGCACCATGAAGGTGCCATCCTCCATCACTGCAGCAACCTCTGTTAGCGCAGTATAGGTAGTGAGAGTAGGTAGTGCTGAAAATGGGAGAATGTCTCTCTCCTCCTTGAGTCTATCCCAAAATCTCTGCACTGTAATAGACTCCTCCAAAGCCTTCACCTCTCCGGAATCTAAGAGGGGTGAACCAAATGGCAAGATGTCTCTCACCAACTCTAGATCTGGTGGCCTCTCGGGTGGAATGCCTCCATGTAATGAGACATCAATGTCAAGAGTAGACTGTACATATGGTTGGACAATCTTGTCCTTGCCCTCACAGCGCAAACCAGTCTGCCTCTTCTTTACACCAGCTATCTAAAATAGATAGGGATGTGTGCTCCTCATCAACTGATGCTGACCTTCCTCCCTACCTCCTCCTTTCATCTGCAATGTCTCACAATCATACCGCTCATTGATTGTGCTTTGTCCTACACATGTGAGATCCTGGGGAACTTATTGCAATGATACAAGCATTCCTCATGTTGGAGAATGTGCTCCTCCTTCCTCTGCATGAGGGACTGGATATGCTCTAGATGTGACAGCATTGTTTCCCCCATCTTTCTCTTCTCCTTCAATATGAGTGGGAGTCACCTGCTCAATAAGAGTTTCCTCTTTTGAAAAAGGAACCTTCATGCCCTCTTGTCCAAAGACATGAAACAAAGATCTTTCCTCTAGCAAAGTGTTATGCAATATGTGGGCTTCTCCAATAGTTTTCTGAAATGGATTTGAGTTCATAGGTTCTTCCAACCCATGCACAATTTTTTGTTTGTTTGGTTCCATCATGAGTGTTTTAAAATGTTTTCCATCAAACCTCTCCACTAATCTCTTAGTGAACTTTTCATAAGAAGAAGTATTTGCATTCCTTAATGAAAAAGACTCAAATATCCACCAAGCATGAGTCTTACCTTCAAAATGCAGCGCTGGAACTTTGATGGCTTCATCTTCAGAAATTTGGTGTTGCTGCAAATAGGTGTGTAACTCCTCCACCCAAGCTTTGGCTACACAGGCTGGGGATCCATCGAAGGTGGATAGAGAAAATATATCCATGTCATGCTGCTTGCTCCTCTCCTCCTTGATCTTGAAAAACTCTTGGAAAGTGATATGATCTCTAAATCTTCCAGTTTCAGATTTATACTCTTGTAGGAAATTACTAAGAGTTTCCCTCCTTGGCATTCCCTCTTCTTCCATCCCTCTCATAGTAGGTCTGGGCATTTGACTGCGCTGTGTATCATAGGGTGTGGCTGCATGATCACACTCATCATCTGAAAATATAGAGTTGGCTCTAGATACAAAATCATTTGGAGATTTCATCTCCCTTCTCATCCTCTTCAAATCTCCTTGGATGCTATGTATAGATTTTGGAAGAAGCTTTGAGAGCTTCTCCTCCTTCCTTCCTCCACATAATGGAGTCTTCTTGTTGTTAATATCTTCTTTTATTGATAGCCTAATGGCTTGAATGCACAGGCTGATCCAATATTATGCTCTGATACCACTGTAATATCCCAAAATAGGGAAAATCAGCAATACTGGGAATATCTTATAATATCCCAAAATTGGAGATACAAAAATACATTAACACAATAATGGAATAGAAGTGATAAATAACTCATAAAATTTGTATGGAACACATAGCCATCATATTATAATCACAGCAGAAAAATTATGTCTCCATACAATGTCTCCAAGTGGGGAAAAGCAGCAATATTGAACCCAAAAACGTTATTTACAAAAGATTAAGTTATAACAGGGGAAAATAATGGTTGGATCCCTTAGAATATGTATTAAGGCCCTCACTTACAAAAGAGGAATAGAAACAAATCTCTTTTTGACAAGTTAAACAGATCTCCCGGCCTCAAAATGACTTAAGAACACCCAAACCCCATGACTTATGCTATGCAGAATTCCTGAAGCACATGATAGCATTATTTTGTGAGGTTTTCTACAAAATTATGATAGGGAATCATATATCTAGAGTTTCATTGAACAATATTCTAATAAAATAGAGATCTGGCCTCTTTAATGTATTATAGAAATAACCCAGCAACGGTTTCTTAAGAGCATAAGTACAAAAGAGCAGATCTGAATATTCAGCTCTAAAATAACACAGTCTCACTACAACATTATATAAATGAAGCTGAATAATACAATAGAGGGATGAGAATCTCTTCCTCTAGCTTTCCGGGAGAAGGGATGGCCCTTTCCCTAAGAAACCAAGCTCATGCAAGTTGTCCTCTACTCAAACTGTGTTGTTCATCAATGAGATTCAATGTATCTAGACAACATTGTTGACTTGGTCCAAGTTGACTCTATGAACATGATCCAATCCCTGTTCACACCCAAAGGTGCTTAATCCAGCTGCTTATTCTTCCTCCTTTCACACTAGGAGTGTCTTTATTCCTTCAAAGGGATTTTATGGGTCTCCTACCCATTTATTCACCTACTTAGTGATAATACAACTCTAATATTCCATTTAGCTTGAAGGCTTAATTTTTGGAATATTACACACTCCCATCTTCTACTTGGTTCACCTTATAGATCCATCTAGATCTAACCATTGATTTCTCGACTGGTCTTGGGACAACTTCCCATGCACTGTTCTTGATGATGGAGTCATACTCCTCAACCATGGCGTCAACCGAAATTGGTTACTACACTACTTCCTCAAAAGAGGATGGTTCTATCACAATACACTTGCTCATAAGAGCCATGTATCCAGTAAACATGTCTGGAGATTTTCTCTCTCTGTGCAGTGATGTAGGCTCTCCTACATGTTCTATCGCATCAAGTCTCAATCTATCAGCTTATGTGGTGCGCCTTCTACCATGTTTGGTGGGTGGATCTGCATGAGTGTTTTCTGCCACTCCATGATCCTCCACATATGGATGTTACACATCTTGAGGTTCATCCTTTGGAACCAATAGTTCCTCATCTGCATGCAAATCAAGATCCCTCTCAAGGGAGAGTTGCATGGCTTTCTCCTCATCAAATTTTATATCCCGTCTCACAATAGTCATCCTGTTGTTCAGAAAATACACTTGATAGTTGTGGGGAGTCTCAGTGTACCCCAAAAATATCCCAATCTTAGCTGTTGGTTCTAGCTTCTTTCTGGAATCTTTGGTCACATGGAAATAGACAGATGAGCCAAAAATTTTAAAATATGAAACATCAGGTTTCTTACCAGAAAAAACCTACTCTGGTGTACTCATGCCAAGTATCTGATGAGGACCATGGTTCTGCACAAATATTTTTTTGTTGCATGCCTCTACCCACAGATGCAATGGTAGGCCCTGATCATGCAACATTGCTCGTGCTACACCCACAATTGTTCTATTCTTTCTTTCTACAACCACATTCTGTTGTGGGTTATGTGGTGCAATCAACTCTCTCCGAATTCCTTATTTGCTACAGAAGTTCTTGAATTCATTGGAGATGTACTCACCACCATTGTCACTCCTTAGAGCCTTCACATGCTTCCATGTATCTTTCTCCACCAGTTCTTTGAACTCACAAAATTTTGAGAACGTCTGATCTTTCTTCTGCATGAGGTAGATCCAACACTTTCTAGAAAAATCATCAATAAAAATAACATAATACATGTGATTTGTTGTAGGATCTGTAGAGAATGGTCTACACACATCTAAGTGAACTCTCTCAAGGATTTTCGTTGCTTGATTCTCCTTCTCGTGAAAAGTGGCCTTTTTATACTTCCCCATTGTTGGCTTGGGGGTCTGACCCGAGGTTCGAGTTTAAGGTTTGCCAACCAAACCCTATCTACTAGCCCTTTCAGCAGTGACACCTTTAGCGGGTCAAGTCTCCACCGAAGTAGTATGGGTGAGTCTTCAGAGACAGGTTTCCGCACCACTGAAAGAATAGGTAAGGCAAGCGAGAGTTTGCATCCGCCCTGTGATACGGATCACCTCTTTCGTGCGGGGTTGATAGGTTTCTTTCGCATCCACGTGCGCTAGATCTATAATTATATACTTCTACCTATATGATAGGACAATGTTGCATAAGCAGAACGAGAAAAAATCTAGATACATCAAACACACTTACACAAATCTTTCGCAACTTGAATACAGAATGCGCATAATTCAGTAATTACCAATGATTCGCACCAACAGTACACATAGATTCAGTTCTCAAGCAACCTTTCTTATTTATCAATTCATCAATTCCTTCTTACAATACCCATCCTAGCCTGCGCACACAGCAACAGGGTCCGCACACAGTTGGACTCTGGATCTCCGCACACACATCCAGCAGGAGTCCTTTCCCCAAAACCCAAACAGATATCTTAAACCATAGTTCGCATCAATAGCTCTTCATTGCCTACCTTACAATTCAATGTGTTCCTCTATTTATAATAATCTAGCCTAAACTTTCCTATGGTCCGTTAACCGTGGTTTTCAGACCCCCGGTTTACCCTTTTACTCATTACAATGCTTTTGGGGCTTTGACCCCACCCCAAAACCCCTGCGCTAGACTAAATATAATCAAAAGTATTCAAAATTGGACCAGTTTCGCAGCTCGTAGGAGACCCTGTTCCAACAGTACCCCAACACAATCTTGTGACTCATCCCGAGTCACTGTGGTGATGTGGTCTCTATCTGCGCACGCAAGGTATTGAAAGTGATGATGAGCGGAGGGAGCACTTCCTGACTTTGGGTAGCAGCTCGTTATGCGATATTGACAAGCTCCAGGGAGGCAGGGCCTGCCAGAGCCGTGGTAACCTACTCCAATATACGGTGGAGGCATGCGATGGCATTATCATGAGCACCCTGAGATATTTGTAAGGCAGTATCACCCCATGGTTTCAAGCGCTTTCTGACGACGTGCTTGGCACAGCAGAGATCCACAATTGTGTCTATGAAGGCGTTGCAGGTTTTTAAGAGGGCTAGACGTTGCGCAGGGACAAGGGAAGGCAAGGTAGCTTCGATATGATCGAAAGCAGCTTCCGTCTGTCGTAAGTCTTCCTGGACACGCTAGAGCATGGGATTGAACCGGACCGCTGTCCAGAGCTGCATAGCCGCCTCGACCAAATGAGTGCCCAGAGTAAGTTTTTCCTTAATAATATTCGTTGCTTCCATGATCAATGCAACCTATTGTGCCCGAACTTCCGAGGGTATTCCATGCTGTTGTCTTTCAGTCCAGTCACGTTTACGAATCTCTTGCAACATAGCAGTGTATAAATCTTGTAATGCCTCATGGGGTAGTTGTGCCAAGTCTATTTGTAGGACCGTCGCTGTCGAGTCGTGGTCGCCAACCATGATAGTGCGAGGTAGTGAACAAATATGTCTTTCGTTTGTCAGTAGTCTGGAACTACGGAGAAGTCGCAGCGTATCCCTATATTTCTTCGTCCCTTCCATGCACAGGACTAGCTATGACTTGACTGCGTCAGTGTCAGTGGTGAACTGTGGCAATTGCGTACCCTCCTTCGTGGTATCGTCCAAGGCCATCCAGCTGGGGCCTGTGAACGTTCCAGGGTTGTAAAGGTCGGGAGCTCCCGTCGTGCAGCTGTGGTGCCCCTCTGCTTGGGGTTCAACGTCAATTCTTCCTGGAGGGAGCCAAAGGCCAATCATCTTATCAATCTTGGCATCCCTAGACCCTCTCACCACGATGTCTGCAGGCGCTAAACTGGTAGGTGTCGAAGCATTCGGTGGGTTAGGGACTTCCATAGCAACAAAAGGACAGGCTTCCCTGAAAATGTTAAAGATCCCAATAAGCAAGCAAGAGAATAACAGAGGCAGGGTACAGAGACAATATGGAGCCCTGAGAGAAGTTATCCTATTGACCTTATACTATCCGGGGCTATCCCATGGTAGTGTAACCCTCACTCAAAACTTACCATCGACCATCTGAAACAAACTCACCATAAATTTCCGTATTGATGGCCAGCCACCCATTTTTCATAACGGTAAGGTTCCCTTCTCACCAAAGTGCAGTGGTTTGACAGTTTTTATTCATACCTTAGGTATTTCCCACATATTTACATATTTTGGATGACGCCTGCATGCTGCTAGCGTATCCCAAATTAAAGCCAATTCCAGGTGTTTTGTAATGTGGTCCAGGTACCACTCCAGCAATTTGGCCACCGTACCTCCTGGCAGGCGTAATTTTCCCTTGGTTAGGGCATCCATGTGTGGCAGAGTTGCATCGAGTGTCCTTGTGCCATCTGCCACCTTAAATTTTTGCAAAAAATCAGCCCGCAAATTCTCCCAATTGCGCTTGCACTGGTGCAGCTCCGTATCTAAATTACCACGCAGTCGAGCGCAAGCCTAGGTCATGGATAACCAGGTGAACTTGTTCGTTTGGGGTCCTATCGCACTATTGTGTTTCCCATGCCAGAAAATATCTGCATGGGTCCTCTGACCCAAAGAACCTCTGGATCCATCTTCTAGCTGGGGCTCCAAATCGCAGGATCATCTTATCCTGACACTCCTCCCAAGTGCAAAATACCAGCCCATGCGTATCCCACCAACGCGCAGGCGCTCCGCGCAGGGCTAGCGGAAAGTCCCCTAGCCTACGTTCCTTGGGGACTTCAGCTTCAAATGCGCGTAAAAACTCCTTAATGTCACCCTCATCCTCAAGGTAGAGAAGGTCTCTTACCTCGGCAGAGATGCAGTGGAAGTTCCTTGTGACCCGAAGACATTGTAGCGCCGAAACCTCATGCAACTAACCTTGCCAATTCTCCAGTTCCCCCTCAGAGTCGGAAAAGCATTCACTGTCCTTTTCCCAGCAGATTACTCCTTCCGCCACGGGGTTAATCCAGTCTTCATCCTGCGTAGTCAATTTTTAAATGTGATCTATTTCTTCCTTATCACGTGCTGGCTCTGTATATCGCGCACCTTCTGAGAGATCCAAGGGTACTATTACGCGCGTACTGTTATTTTCAAACACCATGCTACACTTTTTGAGATTGATGACACTCCCCATATCCATAGCCCAGTCTAGTCCTAGGAGTGCAAGGTAGGGATTCGCATCTTCCACAATTTCTATTACTTCAAAGTCAGCTAGGACTTTTACCCCGGCGATATCTACCATGACTTTTGGCAGCCTTCCCAGAGGGATGATCTTTTGTTGATTTTCCATGCATAGCTGGATGGTGGACCATTCCAATTTAGGCTCTCCCATTCATTGCCATGTTTTATTTGGTAATATTTTCGCATCTGATTCAAGGTCTAAAATAACTTGATCCATCTCGTAGTCACCAATCTGTGCAGTCAACCGCATTTCTCTTTCAGTGCATTTTTTATATCTCTATAGCTTGTGTACATCCTTAGTCCCGAGAATCGGATCGGTCGAGCTGCGTAGCTATGCATTAATGCTTGAAGGTTATCTATAGCCCATGGGTTATGTAGCAGCTTCAGACATGCCTGCAGAAAGGGCTCAACCCCCTCCTCTATCTTGAGGTGTGTCGGCATCTACGCAGTAGCCGCTATTTTTTCTTGTCCCTTGCTGATGTTTGATCCTTCCTGAGAGGTCGTAGGATCCCTAGCAGGCGCTTCCTTTGCTCCTTGGGTGACCATCCCGCTGTGTGTTATGACTTTCACACTCAGGTCTATGTTTCTTAGCTCGGCTTTAACTCTTTGCACATTTTGCGTAGGGGTGGGTTATTTTTCTTGCATCTTAGCTATTAAAATTGGGCAATCTTCAACCACATGGTCCAGTTGTCTACAGTATTTGCACGATTTCCTGGTGGGATTTGGGCAGTCCCTAGCAAATTGTCATACCTCCCCGCAGTTATAACAGATTAGCTTCCCACATCCTCGTCCTGCGCTTCCTCCCTGACCTCCTCTACCCCTTGCTAGAGAGCCTCCAAAGCTCGTAGAAGTTCTTGGCGACAAAGGATCTGATTGTACCCTATACAAGTTCCTACGATCTATCATCAAGTCGTAAGTGCGACAGTTCTGCTCATCGTGTCCCACCGACCGGCAGAACCTGCACCACTGTTGATTCAGTTCTGGGACATACACACCTAGCCGAGGGCAATGGTTCGTATCATGCAACCCCACTACAAGGTAGTCATCGCACCACAGTGAAGGTCCACTCGAGCTTGGTCGTGACAGGATGGGTTCCCCACTTGCTCCCGGGCGTACCGGACAAGGTCCTCCTACCTGCATGTAATCTACCAATAAAGGGCACTGATCCTTTGTATGGCCAGATACCTGACATCGTATGCACCATAGATCTACACGGGATTCTTTTCCTCGCTCCTTTCGCAGGTTCTGAATTTCCATGTGCATAGCTCCAAGCTGCTCCTGAATTTGCTGTACTCCTACTGAGGTATCTTCTCTGGGTGTAGCTTCTAGTTTCATAGCGACTTCCACAGCTTTTTCCTACGACTCAAAGGTTTGGTGACTCAGTGGCAGTACACAGGTGGGGTAACAGCATAGCGATGAACCATTCTGTATGTTGTCTATTGTCATACTCAAACCCTCCTTCCCTGATTACTTTCTTCAACCGCTGATCAGCCTCCCACATAGATTCAAACGCATCTTTCTTGAAGTCCTTTACTTCTGCTACCAACTGAGAGTAAGATTTTGGCTTCCGGAATTGTTGCTTCAAAGCGTCTTTGATATCTTGAATAGATGCACTCTTGTTCTAGGAAATGTATCGCATATACCAGTCCAATTCTTTGTCCTCGAACGCCAAGGACAACTACGCCCTCTTCACCGTATCGGTTGTCAAATTTTGTGCAGTCCAGACGAATTCTGCAACAAACCAAAATCGGTCCATATCCTCATCCCCTACCCCTTTGAAGGTAGGTAGTCTCAGGTGCGCAGCCATACCAATGTCCGGTAGGGGTGGTGGTATGGGTGAGTTCTTACCTTTGTGCGGCCTGGGCAGCGGTGTAGCTGGGGGGTCTTGTGTAGCCGGTTCTCGCAAAGGGTTCTAGGCAGATCTCCCCCCGTCGAGGTTGGTCCGATAGTATTTACCACTGCACGTCGCACTCTCGTCTAGATCCGAGGTCATTCAGTCGGTATGACTACATAGAATGATCTTTTCAAACAGTAATATCTTAATCAGCAACGGTAATGTCTTCAGAAATTTTCCCCGGAACCCTTGAAAGAATCGTCGTTTGGCCTCAGAGTAGGAGACAAACTTATCAATGGAAAATTCTATCACAAATCCTCCTATCACACTGTCCACCCAGTGATCTACTGTGCGTGTAATAGTATTATCAGTCCTCTCCAGATGTTGGATCAGCTATGGGGTCCACTGAGTGACTCGCTCGTCCTTCCAACACTTCCAGAATTCTACGAGCCTAGCCAACCACTCTTGAAGCTCAATTGCAAATGTTACAAAGAATATTTCGTAGCTTTCTGTGAGAATGTACCTATTTTTCCATCTTTCCGCCGTTAACTTCTGGCTGCGATTTTCTTTTACCGCAAATTCCTAGATCTGATTTTTGAACCACTCCTCAATTTCCTTCCTTTCAGGCTTCCAATACTCTCTTGTCATTACCCGATCCCTTTCTCAAAATGCTCCAGGTCCCAGCAACAGAACCATTTGTTGGCTCGAGGGGTCCTGACCCAGGTTCGAAGTTCAAGGTTTGCCAACAAACCCCTATACTACTGGCCCTTTCGACAGTGACCTGCTTGCACAGGTCAAAGTCTCACCCGAAGTAGTATGGGTGGGTGTTGGAACCAGGTTTCCGCACCCTGAGAAAGGATAGGTAAGGCAAGAAGAGATGTGTCTGGCCCTGTGATAACCAGATCGCCTCTTTCTGCGTAGGGTTGATAGGTCTCTTTTCGCATCCACGTGTGCCAGATCTATAATTATATATTTCTATGACAGTAGCACAACATTTCATAAAACAGAATAGAACAGATCCAGATACAGCAAACACACTTACACAGATCTTTCACAGCTTGAATACAAAATGCGCATAATGCAGTAATTACCAATTTTTCGCACAAATAGTACACATAGATTCAGTTCTCAAGCAACCTTTCTTATTCATCAATTAATCAATTCCTTCTTACAATACCCATCCCAGCCTGAATAGCAGCAAGGTCCGCACATAGCTGGACTCTGGATCTCCGCGCACACAGCCAGTAGGAGTCCTTTCCCCAAAAATCCAAATAGATATCTTAAACCACAATTCGCATCAATAGCTCTTCATTGCCTACCTTACAATTCAAAATGTTCCTCTATTTATAATAATCTAACCTAAACTATCCTATGGTTTGGAAACCTTGGTTTTCGGACCCCTGGTTTACCCTTTTACCATTACAATGATTTTGGGGCTTTGACCCACCCCAAAACCCCTGCACTCGAATAAATATAATCAAAAGTATTCAAAATTGGACCAGTTTCGCATCTCGTAGGAGACCCTGTTCCAACACCTATGGTACATCCCTTTCATGTGTCTATCTGCGCAAGAGTACCCTTTGGAAGCCCTGTATAAATCTGTTGCATGAACTTCAAAGCACAGTGGTGTAGATGGCTGAATCTCTTGTACAATAACTCAACCTCATCCCAGCTCACCACTTTTCCTACTTTACACGAATCCCAATATTCTTGACTTTTTATGTGGATTTATGATGAAGGAATGCTTTCCCTTCACTGAAAACCACATCATATCCTCTATCCTCCAACATAGAAATTGAAACCAAATTATTTTCCAAGCCTAGTACATGCATGAAATATTTTAATAAGAAGGGTTTACCCGACTGTCTATGGAAAGTAATTATACCAATCCCGGTAGCACTATACCTTCTGTCATCACCCATTTCGATATGCATCTGGAGATCCTTCTCCTCCAAGCTACTAAAAATTTCATTGTCTCCCGTTAGGTGGAAATATGCACCACTATCCAAGTACCACACTGATCCCATCGCACTAGACACCATGCAAGCGATAAGTAAGAAGTCCAACTCAAATTGCAAGGAAAAATCCTCACCCGCTGCAGATCCTGAAGCCTTGTTGTTTTTATTATTCTTCTGTGGAAAATTAGTGGCATAATGTCCATGCTCGTGACAGTGAAAAAATTTCACTCTAGAAATGTCACGCTTCTTGCCTTCTTTGCCAATCTCAAATTTAGAATAGGATTTCTTTCCCTTCCCCTTCTTTTCCTTACCATCCAAGGCACAATTTTCCTCATCATCTATCTTGGATGAGGATCCATCCTTGGTATTCAACTTGAATTCTTCTTGTACCAAATCCAACCAAATCCACTCCCAATCTAGTAGCTTCTCCCTCCCATTGAAAAATTCCTGATAAATATGCTAACTCCTGGGATGGCCTAGAGGATCTAGGCTCACCAAGTCATCATCTTCTATAGTAATTCTGACACTCCCAAGCTCATCTCGACATTTAATGAACTTGGTTAAATATTTCGGAACAATGTTGCCTTTCTCCATTTTGATTTTCCTGAGCTTTTCCTTCAGTGCCAATTTTTTGTGGTCACTGCTACTCTGGAACAGATCTGTCAAAGCCTTCCACATTGCATATGGAGTCGCTTTTCCATGGAGACTCAAGACAATGTGGTCTCATACTCCCTCTAATAAGATCCTCCTCGCCTTTCAAACCTTGTTTTTACAAGCATCAAGAAGAGCGACATCTAGTGTTGCGAGCTTGGGAATGTCATTATCAATGAATTCTTTCAATTTGTTCTCCTCCAGAACTGCCTCCATTATGTCTTCCCATGCAATATAATTAGAACTGCCCTCGAGTGAATATTCCAATCTCAAAACATTGAAAGCCATCTTGATCTGCCTATCGCACCAAAGAATATTTTTGCAAATTCGAATGTTATCAAGCACAAACTCGATTTATTCTCCACTATAATCATTTCCTATACTCTTATACCATGTATAAATTATACAAACAATATGTATACCAATGGATTCAATCCGATCATATGATATGCTAAAGTAAGATATTGAATTCTTCTACAAATTAATTGCAGAAAATAAACATGATCGTCAATCACAACAAGTAAAGAAAGAAGAAAATAAAACCACAACACAGATATTTTCCCGAGGAAATATTGTTGCTCAAAACCCTCTATCTTCTATTGTGTATTTACCAAGTAATCATGAAACAATTAGAATGCACTCTTCTCACAAGAGTTTATTGCACTTTCACAACTCTCTCACACTGATCCAGACAAAATCGACCAACACTTAGCTAATTTTCAGCCTCTACTCAGCCTACCTTGATTGCACAATTCATGTGGAATGAATTCCCTATTTCTTAGGAATTTCAACCTTCCAAAACTATGAAATACTCATGGGAAATCCTATAGGTGTATTACTGCATGCGGGCATTGTGCTAATAATAAAACTGATAGTTTAGATTCCTTTAACCTATGTCTCAACTGGGTCTTCATTAGAACTGAAATGCATGAAACTAATAATAGTAAATCATCAGTTACTTGATAGATCATTGCATGTGAATTAACTTTTAATTAATTCACTTGACCTCTCACTAGTGCAACAAACAGTTACAGCTAGTTAAACTAATTTTAACTCAATTAATTGAGTTAACCGATTTCTCATGCATTAATCTAATACACTAACTGGAACTTGGACTCAAAAACTAATAGAATCACTCTGCATGCCTCACCAACCACCCTCAACTAGAAATTCATGAGCTAACTAAGTTTATCACACTCAGTTAACTATTACAAGTGATATTGAGATAAGATTACAATTTATTGTCCAATTTAATTAAGGGAAAATTAAATTAGACACACATTTCTTATTAACTTTTCAACGAAAGGAGATCCAAATTTGTATGTGCCTGTGTCATAGGATTTGAAATGAAGGATATTCAAGAGTTGCATTACTATTTAGTTCTTGGAATATGGAAAGATAATGGTAGAACCTTGGCACACAAAGTAAATATACAAAGGAATTATTCAAAAGATTGAGTATGAATGGATGTAAAAGAATGTCTACTCCATTGGAACAGAATATGAATGGATGTAAAGGACTATCTACTCCATTGGAACATATTATTGAACTCAACATTAATGATAAAACAAAATAAATGAATGTTGAGATTCAACAAGATGATGATCCTAGTGAAAATTAAGCACCTACACTAGGTGGGGCCCGCAGGCTATTTTTAGGTGATATGTCTATTTTTAAGAATTTGGATCAAAGTCTATTTTTAGCATTAATTTATTTATAGATGGTTGAGAAAATTGCATGGATGGATGGTCGTCTATTTTTGGAATGCATGTGCGAAGTCAGGTCATGGAATGCATGTGCGAAGTAAGTTCGTGGAATGCATGTCTAAAAATAGAATGCATGTCGATTATTGTTAGCCCTTAACAATAATTAGACAATAAATAATAATCTATTCTCATGGATCACTTGATTTTAGTTAACTGATGTGGCAAACCAGTTGACTAAAGGAATTTCAAGTTCTAAGGTTGGTTGGTGGAACATGCTAGTGGAATTCATTGTAACTGAGTGATACAAAGTTGTAACAGAGTTGGATGTGTAGTTATGTGAGTTGTAAAGTAGTTTAACTCAGTTAAGTGAGTTAAACTCAGTTGTGCAAGTTGTAACTAGTTGTAACTAGTTGTAACTAATGATACACTAGTGAGAGATCAGTGAATTAAATATTAAATTAATTCACATGGAGTGATCTCACATGCAACTGAAGATTTACTACTGTTAACTACATGCATGTCAGATCCAATGGAGACCTAGTTGAGAGGTAGGTGAAAGGGACAGATGACTATCAATTTTACTATATTGGGTTGCACTCTTGCAAGAAAAATACACATTGGATATGCTCATGAGGATTTTGCATTCAAGGAGGGCATGATTGCATCGAATTGGTCTTTGTAATCAACTTGGATTGCGCAGTGGAGGCAAGTTGTTGTGAGGCAGAAATTTGGCTAAGGCATTTGTCAATTTGTACAAGACAGTGTGAGACAATTGTATATTGTACTGAGAGCTCTTGGATTAGGATTTTGTATGATATTGTTTCATGATCTTTGATATATACATAATATATGATAGTGGGGTTTTTAGCTTTATGCTTTCCTGTTAAAAACTTCTATGTTATGTGTGATTGATCTTTCTTCATGTGTTTGCAATTGGCGATTAAATTTCTGCAAGAATAAGTAGAAGGATTCTATATTTAACAGTGGCATATAATTGTTAGATAAGGAGAATTCGACAATACATAATTTTATTAAAATTTCTACATGGTATCGGAGAAAATAAAATTTCAATTTTGAAGCAGTAGCGGAATTTTTTTCTTGGAAACAATTCAAATTTGTTGCAATAATTTCTTGGTGCAATAGTTGAGTAAACATCGAAATGGCTTTCAATGGTTTGCAGCTAGACTATGCAGTTGAGGGAAGATCAAACTACATAGCCTGGAAGGATAGGATAGATGCGGTGCTTGAAGATAATGTCTTGAATGAATTCATCGACATTGATGTTCCTAAGCCCACTTCGACAGATGTTGCATTACTTGACACATGGCAAAAGAAGGTAGCGAAGACGAGAAGGATTCTTTTGGAAGGTGTGAGAGATCATATTGTCTCAATCCTTCATGGGAAAGCCACTCCATTTGCAATGTGTAAGACTTTGACGGATCTTTTCCAAAGTAGCAGCGACCATGGGAAATTGGCGTTGAAGGATAAACTCAGAAAGATCAAGATGGAGAAGGGAAACAGTATTCCAAAGTATCTCACAAAGTTTGTCCAATGTCGGGATGAACTGGGGAATGTGGGAATCATGGTTTTTGATGATGATATAGTGAGCTGTCTCTCTTGGGACTTCCTAAGAGTTGGCATAGTTACCAAGACTCTGTCAACGGACGGGAAAAACTGCTAGATTGGGAACGACTATGGTCAGATCTAGTGCAGGAGGATTTCAGGAAGAACACACGGCTCTTCATCAAAGCATGATGATGAAGAGGATTGTGCTTTGGCTACCAAAGAAGGAAATGGAAGGGGAATAAATTCCACTCAAAATCTGAAGCGAAAGGCAAGAAGCTAGATTTGTCCAAGGTGAAGTGTTTTCACTGTCACGAACATGGGCATCTACACCACTAACTGCCCACAGAAAAGTAAGAACATGAAGGATACTGGAGCTGTCACTGGTGAGGCCCTTGCCTCGCAATTTGAACTTGATTTCTCTTTAATCGCATGCTTGGTTTCAAGTGCAATGGGATCGGTGTGGTATCTTGATAGTGGTGCTTCCTTCCACATGACAGGAGATAAGGATCTTTTCAGTGACTTGGAGGAGAAAGATCTCAAAATGCATATTGAGATGGGTGACGATGGGTGATATAGTGCTACTACCATTGGTACCATTACCTTTGAGAGTGAGTCAGGTAAACCATTTCTGTTGAAAGATTTTATGCATTTTCCAGGTCCAAAGAAGAACTTGGTCTCAGTCACAATGTTGGAGGACATAGGTTATGACGTTGTTTTTTCAGCGATGGAAAAGCTTTCCCGCAACCTAAAACAACGGGTCAAACCAAGAGGATAGGGATTCGATTTAAGAATATCTACAAGGCTGAGTAGATGGCTCTGGCTGTGGTGGGAAAAGCATAAGAAGTGGTGAGATGGGATGAGGGAGAACTATGGAACAGGTGATTGGGCCATCTTCACCATGGCGCCCTAAATATTTTGCAGCAGATTTCTTCTGGACTTACTAAGGGTACACTTGTGCAGTTAGATTAGTGCAAGGGATGTACTATGGGTTAGTTTGTGAAGACCACCTTTCATGAAAAGGAGAACCATGCTTCGGTGATCCTGGAGAGAGTTCACACATACGTGTATGGGCCATTCTCGATTGCTTCAACAGAAAAACATAGGTATTATGTTATTTTTGTTAATGAATATTCTCATAGATGTTGGATCTTCTTCATGCAGAAGAAGGTTCAAACATTCTCAAAGTTCTGTGAGTTTAAAGCATTGGTTGAGAAAGAGTTGGGGAAGCAAGTGAAGGCTCTGCGAAGCGATAATGGTGGTGAATATATCTCCAATGAATTCAAAGACTTCTGTAGCAAAGAATGAATTCGAAGAGAACTCATAGCGCCTCATAACCCACAACAAAATGGGGTTGTGGAGAGGAAGAACAGAATGATCGTGGGTGTTGCACGAGCTATGATGCATGATCAGGGCCTACCAATGCATTTGTGGGAAGAAGCATGCAACACTACGGTTTATGTGCAAAACCATTGTCCTCATAGAGTACTTGGCATGAGTACACCTGAAGAAGCTTTCACTGGTAAGAAACTGGATGTTTCACACTTTAATATTTTTGGCTCATATGTTTATGTGCATGTGACCAAGCACGCTAGGAAGAAGCTAGAGCTGACCGCTAAAGTTGGGATTTTTTTGGGGTACACAAAAATACCCCATACTTATCGTGTGTATTTTCCTAACAATAAGATGATTGTTATACGACAGGATATAAAATTCAATGAGCGGAAAGCCATACGGTTGTCGCTTGAGACAGAGCTAGACTTGCATGCGAAGGAGGAACTGTTGGTTCCCAAATATGAGTCTCTAGATGTGGATCAACCATAGGAGGAGGTTCATGGAGTGAAGGAGTCCACTCACGCAGAGCCAAAAATCATAACTGATAGAAGGCGTACCACAAAAGCTCAGAGGCTAAAGCTTGATGCAACACAGAATGTAGGAGGCCCTACTTCACAGCACAGACAGAGACAATCTCCTGACAGATTCACTGGATACATGGCTCTCATGAGAAAATATATTGTGACTGAGACATCTTCCTTTCAAGAATAAGTTCAGAGCTCACATGGGTAGATGCTGAAGATATAGTGATCAATAATAAACAAGGCTTGGAAATTGTTCCAAGGTCAGTTGAGGAATTACAAAGGGTAGGTTCAAGATGGATCTATGTAAATGGGAAACTGCTGATGGGAGTACAGAGAAGCAGTAAAAAATATTTGTGGCATGGGGCTTCTCACAAATTGAAGGGATTGATTATGAAGAAACCCTTTTCACCCGTCGCATGATATTCTTCCATAAGACATCCTTGTCTTCCTAATGCAGACAGGCTGGCACATTCATCGATGGATGTGAAGACTGCTGCTCTCTTAATGGGATCATTGAGGAAGAAGTGTACAATGAGCAACCCAAAGGATTTTAGATCTTCAGTAGTGAGTCACATTTGTGATCAAAAGAGCGTTGTATATCAAGCAAGCACTCCATGCTTGGTACACTCGGATCGACAGCTATTTCACTAGACTTGGCTTCACCAAGAGTGAGGCGGATGCAAACCTATACCAAATTGTGGTGGAGGGTAATATTTTAATCATTGTTCTTTATGTTGATGATTTAATACTGACTGGTGATGAGCAGTGGATACACTCATGCAAGGAGGACCTTGCAAAGGTGTTTGAGATGAAGGATATGGGCCTCCTTCACTATTTACTTGGATTGGAAATATGGCAGCGAGATGGTGAACATTTTTTTTCTCAAGGAAAGTATGCAAGGGAGATACTTGGTAAGTTTCACATGGAGGACTGAAAACCCATCGATGCTCCTCTTCCAGGAAACTGGAGGAAAGAGGATGCTACATCAGGAGAGGTAGTGGATGTTACTTTCTATCGACAGTTGGTGGGTTTGCTCATGTATTTAGTCAATACAATACCAGGCATATGCTATGCATTGAACTAGCTTAGTCAAGCGATGGTTAAGCCTACCAAGCTATTTTGGAAGGCGAGCAAGCATGTCCTGAGATATCTCAGGGGCACATCTGAGTATGGCTTATGGTATAGAAAAATAGATGAGGTAAAGTTGCATGGCTTCACAGATGCAGATTCGGCAGGAAACCCAACGGATAAAAAGAGCACATCATGAGGGGTTTTCAGTATTGAATCTACAGTTGTTTCTTGGTACAGCAGGAAACAGATATCCGTGGCACTCAGTTCAACGGAAGCATAATACATGGTGGCAATTCAATCTGCATGTGAGGCTATCTAGATGAGGAAGATCCTGGTCGGTTTGTTTGGTTCTCATTTAGATCCTACAGTGATTCATTGTGATAATCAAAGTTGCATTAAACTCTTGATTATTCTTGTGTTTCATGATATATCTAAGCATATAGATATCCAGTATCATCATATAAAATATTGTGTGCAACGGAAGATCATGTTGCTTCAGTACATTCCTACGGAAGATCAAGATGCAGATATTCTGATGAAGTTGCTCACCAGGAGCAAATTCAAATACCATAGAGGCAGGATCAGGGTGAAGGATAATCCCTTTCTTTTTGAGAGGGAGTGTTGATATTCAACAAGATGACGATTCTAGTGAAAATTAAGCACCTACACTAGGTGGGGCCCGTAGGCTATGTTTAGGTGATATGTCTATTTTTAGAATTTGGATCAAAGTCTATTTTTAGCAATAATATATTTATATATGGTTGAGAAAATTTCATGGATGGATGGGCATCTGTTTTTGGAATGCATGTGTGAAGTCAGTTCGTGGAATTCATGTCTAAAAATAGAATGCATGTCGATTATTGTTAGCCCTTAACAATAATTAGAAAAGAAATAATAATATATTCTCATGGAGCACTTGATTTTAGTTAACTGATGTGAAAAACCAGTTGACTAAAGGAATTTCAAGTTCTAAAGTTGGCTAGTGGGGCAATCTAGTGGAATTTGTTGTAACTGAGTGATTCAAAGTTGTAACAGAGTTGGATGTGTAGTTATGTGAGTTGTAAAGTATTTTAACTCATTTAAGTGAGTTAAACTCAGTTGTGCTAGTTGTAACTAGCTGTAACTAATGATACACTAGTGAGAGATCAGTGAATTAAATATTAAATTAATTCAAATGGAGTGATCTCACATGCAACTAAATATTTACTATTGTTAAGTACATGCATGTCAGATCCAGTGGAGACCCAGTTGAGAGATAGGTGAAAGGGATAGATGACTATCAGTTGTACTATATTGGGTTGCACTCTTGCAAGAAAAATACACATTGGATATGCTCATCAGGATTGCGCAGCCAAGGAGGGCATGATTGCATCGAATTGGTCTTTGTAATCAACTTGGATTGTGTAGTGGAGGCAAGTTGTTGTGAGGTAGAAATTTGGCTAAGGCATTTGTCAATTTCTGCAAGACAGTGTGAGACGATTGTATATTTTACCAAGAGCTCTTGGATTAGATTTTTTTATGATATTTTTTCATGATCCATGATATATACATAATATATGATAGTGGGGTTTTTAGATTTATCCTTTCCTATTAAAAACTTCTTTGTTATGTGTGATTGATCCTTCTTCATGTGTTTGCAATTGGCGATTAAATTTCTACAAGAATTTAAGTAGAAGGATTTTGTATTTTACTGTGGCATATAATTGTTAGATCAGGAGAATCCGATAATACATAATTGTATTAAAATTTCTACAATGAAAGGAACATTATATAATAAATTTGTGGAAATTATAAATCACTCAAATTCAACCTAATGAGATATTGCATATTCAATTGACATACTTAGCCAATTCTTGGTTAATCCACATGAAAGACTCTAGAAATTAGCTAAGAGAGTCCTTCGACGTTTGAAGGAGATCAAAAATTTTGGTATTGAAAGTACTAATGATTTGAATTTTAATTTTATAGTTTATTTATATTCTTACTTCCGAGGAGATCCAAATGATAGGAAGACCACCTCTGGTCTTGCATTCAATATTGGATCTGAAATTATGTCATGGAGTAGCAAGAAACAACCAATTATTTCTTTGTTTTCCACTAAATCTGAGTACAAGGTCTAATGTAGTACAACCTATGAAGCAATTTGGATAAGAATAATTCTTGAAGACATGGGAGAAAAATAGGAAGGATCAACAACCATCAAATGTCACAATCAAAGCTCTATCAAATTTTTAAACAACCTGATATATCATGGTAGATAAAAGCATATTGAAACACAACATCATTTTGTAGTGTAATGTGGTAAAGGTAAATTATTTTGATCTATTGTAATAGAAATGATAATGTGGTAGACATATTTGCTAAGCCTATAAGTAAATATAAGCTTGTACATTATGTTGAGACAAGTTAGGTGTGGTAAATAATTCATTACACAATTAAGAGGGAGCATTGTTAGAGTTTCAAGGTTGTGTTCTATAATGTGTGGTTTTATAATCTAAGAGTGGGTTGGAACTACGTAGGATTCATTATATTTCTAGTTTTTTCTGGTTATAGAGTCTATCAATTACATTTCTATATAATGAGACTCGATTATGTATTCGAGGTCTATGAGCTTGGATTAATCAAAGTGTCTCTCATTGAGAAATTTATGCTCTCTTATCTCTTTTTTTCTTATTTCAACAATGGTACTTCCTATTTTAATTCTATTTTTTTAATATTACCTTTTTATGTTACTTTAAATTTATTTATAAATTCATTTTTCCTATAATCCTAGTTTATTTACATTGGTTATGAATCACATATGTGTTAATGTTGAAATAATTGAGATAAAATAATTCAGGAAAATTTTATTAACTACCAATAATAAGGTTATATCTTAATTCTATCACGTGTTAAGAATATACCCTCTTTATTAAATATCAATTATCCACGTAATTTCTTTATTTTAAAAAAATGGGAGATTTATTTCAAAATAGACACACATGTAAATATGTTAATAGACCTTTTCATTTTAAATGTGAGATGAAGGGTATTAGCTTGGATGGGATACATCCAAGTTGTGTCTTCTTCTAATTTTTACTCTCAAATAATTTAGCTATTAGTATGAGATTTAAATAGATGAAGTTTAATTAATAGGTTTTTTTTCCTCTTTTTTACACAATCCTAGGATACAGTTTTGGGTGAAACTGTCATTTATTATTACTTATAATGAATAGTGAATCAATTGAAAATCCTAACAAATCCTCAAGAAATACACAATATACATACTACACAACTCAAACATACCATCCTAAGAATATATATAAAGTATTTGGAGTGAAATTGGCCAGAAACGATGAGTAGAGAAGATGACTACACTTTAAAAATTTTCCAAGATGTCTAGTTCACATATAATAGATATTTTTAGGTATGGGGAGGATCTTTTGAAGTGTGTATGGTCTAATTAACTCTCTTAAATTTATTTCTAAGGCTATAAATTTTCTTTCTCTTCTAGTGAAAAAAATGGTTAAATAACCCTCTCCATATTACATTTATAATACATATAATATGGAGAGGAATAGATTGGTTAAGAACTAGATTTATGGTGAGGAGGTTGGGGGTTTCAATCCTACCCAGCCATGTTTTGCACCAAATAAAATATTTCTATACTTTAAATAGAATAATTTTACCCATAATAAGTAACATGTGTGGCATTTTGGTAATATATTGGAATAGTGTTGATAAGGTTGATGGTTCAACCCCCCCAAATCAAATTTTGCACACTTAGCCCCAATGGAATCTTTTTGGTTTCCATGTGGTAGCCTCTAATTGGTTAGTGTGGCAGCCACATCACCTACATAGTCAGTCTACCATGTCACCATCCCACGTCAACACATTTTACATGTCACTCGGCCATCACAGTAGTTCCACACCACCCTACTATATCATCACAATAGCCACATCAACGCCACATAAGCATCTGTACAAACCAATTAGAATGAAACATCGACATCCATATATCCTAGTCAACATTAATACTACCACATGTCATGTCTATACTTCCATGCTAGCATCAATTTCAATGCTTGTATAACCACGTGTTAGCTATTGGTGAGGCCATGTATACCACTTGAGCATCATTTTTCATGTTTGGAAAATACTTTAGAAGGCCATAACTTTCTCATATAACTTCTTCTTGACTTCATTAAATAATCATTAGAAATCTCTAGCTTGGTGAGTTCTTCGACATGGATGAATTTATATCAAAATTTGATATCATCAAATTTTCTTGGGTTTCGAGATCCTCCCAGATCATATCATTGATAATTTATCCCAAGAACCTTGTTTCATGCCTACTCTGGAGGGTTTGCATAGTTTTCCTATGCAACATAAACCATTGAATATTATAGGTCTCATTAAAGATCTTATTTCAAATATTTTACCAAGATGTATGCGGCACAGTCGTGGATATAGTTCCTTCCACTTGCATTATGGTAATGCCATGTTGGAAAGCTCTTGGTTCTATAGAACTTGTAAGTCAAGTATAATGCTTCAAGTCTTCGATGGAAATTACTTTGTTCCTTAGGGAATTCTTCCTTAATATTCAATTGAGCTAAGGGGAAAATTGTCACCATAAATGTTGAAGTTGTCGAAGCCTCATTAGATTATAACTTGCTCCCTAGTTGTAGTTGATTTTATACCACAACTTCTATCATGTTTTGAATATTTTAGGTGCTTCACATTCCTCATAAAGTAAATATTGTGATTATTGATCAACTTGAGTATTATGTATCGTTGAATAAGTATGTCATTATGAGAACTATCATGTCATTTGTTGTTAATAACCCTCTTGAATATGAGACTATTAGTGTGGTACTATTTAAAATATTGTCGCTTATAGGTGTTTTAACTAAGCCCCCACCCTGATGTTACATATACTTATTTCACTCCTATGCATATGATATCTTCCATCACCAGTGGGTCCTATTGGCCTCTTTACCCTTGGGTAATTCCTTCTCCTTCAAAGGTCGATTAATATGGTAAGCACATGCCTTTAAGTTTGGAAAACATCACTTACCAATTCATCCAATTGGCATTTTACAATTTTTGGTCGGGTGACAGTTCTAGTGTACCAATTGAGGACTATTTTGTGCCCATATGGGTGGCCTACCATCAAATGTCTTGGGAAATTTTGGATACTAATCTCCCTACTAACAAATAAATCATGAAATTCATGTCAATCGTTGATTTCCCGTGGGGAGAACTGCATCATTCATCATCTTTCCTTCCTTAGCTAGATAATTTAGATGAGTCACAAAAGTTTCATCCATGTCAAATGTTTACAAAGAATATGCATGCTCACCCTGCTCCACTTCACCATGTCATTGTTGTCAGACCCTTTTCTAACGCGGCATTGACTTTATGTAATATAACCCAACCTCGATCAGAGGACACCACTACATCATTGTAAAATGGACTACTTTACTAAGTAGCATGAGGCCATGCCTACCTTCTCTAACAATGGAACTACTAAGGCATTATTAATATTCAACTGTATTATTACTAGGTTTGAGGTACCCAAAAAGATCATGATTAATCATGGTTCACATTTTCACAATGATATGATGACAAAAATAATATCCAAGTTGGGTTTTTGATAAAAACACTCAACCCACTATTACCCCTAACCAATGGATGAGTAGAGGCCATCAATCAAGTCTTGAAACCATGCCCTGAAGGATGGTAGGGAATCATATTTAAAATTGTCTTATTATGCTTTTTCTTCATTATGGGTGTATCAAACCTCAATTAACAATCCCACAAGTTTCACTCCTTTTTAGTTTCTTTATGGATTGGAGGTGTACTTCCAGTTGAGTATGAGATTCCATCAATGAAACTAGTCATTAAACTGCTACTTCATACTACCACCAAGGAAGAGTGTCTCTTACATTTGGTCCATCTTGATGAATAACATTACTACGCTGCAATAGCTAATGAGATTCATATGAAGCATGCCAAGGCTTAATATGATAAATGATGTTCTATATTTTGTCTTTGTGGAAGGTGACCTAGCTCTGGTCTATGATTGTGATCACTGTAAGTTAGGTGTAGCTAAGTTGTAACCTCTCTATCATGGTCCCTATATTGTTAAACTTGTTCTTAACAAAGGAGCCTACTAACTATTATATTATGATGGAAAACCTCTATTAGAGCCATATAATGGGCTCTACCTCAAAAATTACTATACATAAGTCTTCTAGCTACATGGCGCTTGTACATATTATATATAGGTTTGAGTGGGGTGTGTTTTTTCTCTTTCTATTTTGTATTTATGGTAGATTTTTGCATTCACTTATGCATTGTGGTTCATTACAAGATGTCAATTCCCTTTGAAATTCACTTAGGATTTATAAATGGTGCTAGCCATAGTACTAAAAACATCATTTCCACTAGTTGGGTCCTCTTCTCAACCACAAATGAGCTCCTGAGTTTAGGGGGATTTTTTCTTGGTTGTACGAAAAATAATGTGGTGAAATATAGTTTGTTATTGAGCTCTTTTCTAAGGCTATTTCCCTTCAAATACATCACATGCTTCTCAAACTTGACTCAGAACTCATATTTTCTCAGCTAAACAATATTTATTTTGTGAGGAATCCTTCATTACCTCATTACTATTTTAGGGCACATATCTTGGAAGGACATTTTTGTTATCCTCATACTCACATAAACAATAAATAATTCCAAATATTCACAAAATAATTAAATAATGAGATTATTAATCATGAAAATATATTTACTCTAGAAGTCTATGTATGACCAAATACGAGGATAATGAGATAAGTTAGGGATGAAATCACACAAAATCAGCTAAGATATTTGTGGAGATGTTCATGGAGATATTGTGGAGAAAGTTATGGAGAATGTTAAACCAATTATCCAAATTGGTAATTTGTTATGAGAACCTCATTTTTATAATACAAGGCCTCATATGCGTGAATCATGTATCCTTATTTTCTATGAATATAAAATCAGGCTTAAAATCATTTTCCGCCAAAGTTTTTGGTTTCTCTTGATATATTTTTTTCATTTATTATTTTCGATTGGTATGAGAGCTAAGACCGTGACTTGCGTTGAAACCTCTGAATAATATCCCATAGTTGTTTCCTATCGGATTGGTGTTGTTGTTGGATTTGCACAAAGGTGGTTAGAATTATATGTAAGTTGAGTCTTTGACATTTTCTGGTCACCAAGAACTAAGCGAATTAGACACATATTTATGAGATTTTTTTGTTATGGCTTTACTTATAATCTCGTCGATGTGTTGGAGAAATAAATTACAAAGCTCATTTCAATTTTCTTAGCATTACCTATATTCATATTCCTTGAGACTTTGATATTCTAGCTCATTCATTGGCTAACTATGTCTTGGATTGACATTTTCTGCATTGATTTTATAAACCGTGCATAGCATATAATCATCAAAATCATTAATCACAACATCATGAGAAAAATGTACAAGAAAACACCCTCATAACCATAATCTATATATATATATATATATATATCATAATTTTTTTTTTTTTTAAATTATAGAACTCAAAAAATATAAAATACATGGTCCTTTGTTTACCTAATCCATGTTTATTTCTTTCATTATGCGATTTGACCATGGGTATAGTCTTTCCGGATGGTTTTTACAAGATAGGGTGGTGTTTTTACTGTAACATACACTGGAAATTAGGTTGTTTCTCATGAAATTGGAATATAGGGTTGCATCTCTCACTTCCATCTTTATTACATCGTTGACCGTCATTTCCATCTTCATTGCATCTTAGGTTTGACCCCATCAAGTTGCGATATTGACTCATATCTCTTTGCACATTATAACTTGGTGATAGAGAGATCCTATGATGGGTGCCCTATATTAGCACCTAATTCTCATGTTGGTGTCAATGTGATGTTATTTTATCACCACAGAATCCATCCTATTAACCTGCCATGACTTAGAATCTCAACATCATCTTCCTCTTATTTGTCATCTTCTGGATATACCCTAGCAATATTCCATTACTAATTTTCCCTCGTGATTGATGCTAAATGTAGTCTCTCTTATGCATGTTGATATGTCTTGGTCCCGTATCATCATCACAATTACATTAACATTAGCCCTTTTTACAACATTAGCCCTTTCGCTTTCTTTCTCTTGGTGTTCTATCTTTCATGGAGGGAACACTAATATGGGTGGTTTTCCTTGCAAACCTATTTACTCTTGTATATTTAGGGTGGTTCTATCTATTGGGCCTCCATTTTGATACAATTTCATACATAGTTTTCCCTATGATTACCTATACTTTTTCCTAGTTCTTATCATCATCATCTCCAATATGCACATCCTTGGATTATTACCTTAAATCTAAGCATGATAAGGTAAATTGTTAATTATGTAGTGCATTTTCTTTTTTTTCAATGTTTTAAGGAATTTTACACAAAATTCTACTAATGATGGTCAATGTGGAGGATCAATTATTGTGTTAGGTGAAGGGTTCTTGTTCATTCAGTTCAGATATTGTTTGTAAAATATTGTTCTTGTTCCTACCTCATTGTTTTTCATATTTCTAGCTATCATGCTGAGAATTGAGAACATGGGTTTTATAGAGTAGGGGCCTAAGATGGTTCTATGTTGTTCCCTTTGCGCCCATGGCCTTAGGAAGAAGCAGAAGCCATGGTCAAATATTTGGTCAATCCTCCCTATATATCCACCAAATCTTGATATGCGGTAAATAATAATGTTCTTTCCAACTCATCAGTAACTCATTTTTCTAGTTCATTAGTAGTTTAAAGTATTTAATCTCATTCCTAAATGATATCAAATGAGCTATGTTTGATAATTCTATAATTTGTTAGCCAATGAGATATTTATACCTAAGTATGGAAATGTATTTGGTGGTTTTTCTCTATGAGCCAATATAAGCCAGATCTTGTGAGACGAATTCACATTTGATGGTAGCTTGTGTGGATTCATGTGGTTTGTGATTTTTCGTTTATGAAGTCACATCTAATCATTTCAATCCAAGGAAAGGATGTATGCAACAACCCTCGTGAAAAATCCATGTAATAAAAGTTAATAAAGGAAAAACAATAACCATGGTCATGGGAAACATATTCCAAGCTTAATGTTGGGAAAAACATCCTAGTGTGGGTGTTCATATGGTTTTTTATGGCTATGGAAATTGGAAAAGGCAATGGATAAGGCTTTGGAAAGGCAAAGTGGCATTTGTTGGCATTTATTTACGAAAATAAAGGAAATTAGGAGAAAAATAAGGTCAAATGTCACATGTTGCATGTGAGGAGGAAAATGAAGGAAAATGATGGAAAATTGAAGAAATTAGAGGGCTCATTAATAAAAAGGCTTATGAGGATCAGTCCACATACTTTTTTCAGTTCAATTCTGGAGCTCTCATTCTATTATCTCTCTCTCATACTCTTGGACACGTAGATTTTCTTAGAGGGCTCTTGGAGAGGGTGGTATACTTGGAATTTTGGAGCAAGAAGGAAAATTAAGAGCATGAAAGAGCAAGAGGACATCAGGATAAACAACTACAATGAGTTTTTCTTGCAAGTATCGAGTTGAATGTATTATTTCCTCACTAGTTTTGGCATGCATGGAATATGCATGTGGTTATTGGTTTATGATATGCCATTGGCATGGAGGCTTATTTGGATTAACAATGGTTTTTCCTAGCCTTTCCATTTCCTTGATAGTGATGGTGTTGTGGGCATTAATTTTGTTTTCTAGTTGGTTTTCTTGTTCCTTTGGCTATGAGTTGAGTTATTACTTCCTGGAAGCCTTGGTTGGACAAATGCTCTAGAAGCCCTGTAACTTGGGTTGAGTTACTAGTCTTTGAAGCCATGGTTGGAAAAAAACTCTGCAATCCCTTGGTGGGTTGAGTTACTAGTCCTCGAAGCCCTGGTTGGAACAAACACTTTGGAGCCTTGGACAGCTTGTGTAGAGACCAATCTAGTGATGGTTAGTGATGTCTGATTGTGCAGTGAAATCACTGGTTGAGGTAGTTAGCCTTTGGAAGCCCTGTTTTGATTTTTGATTGATGTGTTTTATGAGATCCCACATTCATGCTTGGAGTATGGCACAAGGTTGACTGGTTGAAGAGACATTTGTCTCAACCATGTCTATGGTCGGGTGGTACATGGAATTACTAGACTTGGTTGAAGTTTTCTTATGGAAATATGCTCTCTTTTCCTCTTGTATTGATGGGTAAATATGCTTGTTATTATGTGGCCTACATGGTTGTTATTTTCTCATCATTTCTGTTGTTTATATGTTGGTTATGAATGTGTTCTATGACAGTGATGATGTATGGCTCTCATCATGTTTTGATTTGTAAATGAATGAACAATGAATTTATGACCTAATAGATGATAATGCAGCTAATGTGATGAGGCACAAATGCGTCTTAGCGGTTCTCAGATAAGTATGAGATCCCTATGCTCAGATATGTTTTTTAAACCTATTTTTTACATATTTGGGACATGTTTGATGAAATTCATGTCATGGCTAGTAGGGTCCAGTCAAGTCCTTGTTCAATTGATTTCATTTACATCATTATTCCACTTTTATCTTTTGTTTCTGGAAGTGTCATGGAGTTATAGGAAGTGACCTATGCTTCAGACCTGAAAATGTGGCACAAAAATCAAGTAATTTAATCATAACATAGTAAGTCTTTGTCACATGTTAAAACTGGTTGTCTGGTTACTTGGGTAGATGTGGGAGGAGGGTGTAACAAAGTGGTATCAAAGCAGGTTCCATTCTCTTTGGGTTATGTCTGGTTTATGGTCTCTTGTGTGATATATCATACCACATAGTGGTATCAGAGCATGCTTTACCCCTCAGATTGGATGGCCAGTGCATTGGTCATGAATTTATGTTAGTTTCGTAAGTGTTACTCATAATTTTGGTATATGTGCTTGTTTCATTTTCATGGTGTTGGTCATGGTTGTAGTGATGTCGCAACAGGATAACTAATGGTGTTGTTGTGAAATGTGTCAGCATGAGTATATGATTGGTTATGCATGGTATATGTGTGATTAGTGCTTACATGTCGTCAAGTATATGTTGACGTGGTTGTTGTCATGCATGAGGTCATGGTATGTGTAGTTGATATGGTAATGTATTGATGAATGGACTATAGCTAGAATGATTCTTATGTGTTGATATACATATGTGTTATATGTCTAAATGTTGTTATGATTATGTTTATACATGTATTACTTTGATTGGTTGATCTTGCAGATGAGATATCCTCCCCAAATTATGCTAAGGTATGTTGGTTTATTGTGATTTGGTCTAGCTGACATAAGATGCCTTGCGAGAAGAGATCAAGGATGACTAGCAAGATGGTAGATTACAAATATTATCCCTATGAATTAGATGATGAGAAACATGGTATTATAAACTATTTTGACTTAGAAAACACATTGAGGAGTTTGAAGGAATAAATAAGGAGTTGTAAATAAGATAATGAGAAAATCAAACATGTACTAGTATCTTTCACCAAATGCCTATCTTCCCTTTTATCGCCAAACTTATATTTAAAGGCATTTATAATTGATTCAAAATAATCGAATGAATTATTAGGCTTTTCAATAAACTATTCCATATCATCTTGCTCAAATGTAAGAATAAAAAGTCTCATCTTTACACCCTCGGAATTGTTATTTCTAGCCCATTTATTCCACCAACAAGTGAAAGCGCACAAGTGATATTTTACACTAACCACATTATTTCTCTGAAAATTAGGTAACTTATCCATACCATGTTCAAGGAAATCATGGGGATAACCCTAAATGTTAGCAAAGTTACACGGGGCATAGATATCCATGATATCTTGCTGAACAGGATCATGGAAAAGAGAATGGATATCAGAGAGAGCTTCCTGCCTGAGATTAACAAGAAGTGTACAAGAAGAGAGCCTGTGTAATCTAACTCTGAGAAAAATTTCAGGATCTGGAGTAGGATTAACCAAGCTACTTGGATTTCTTCTAATACAAACTCCTGTAGAAAATGAAGGAAATGGAGTCACCACCCAAACATAAATCTAACTCAAACACCTGAGATGAAATATGAAGGGAAATAAATATATGAATGTAGTAAATCCAGATTCCAATAAATTTCATCCCCGGCAATGGTGCCAAAAAATGTTGTCGCACAGAATGTCTAGGCACCACGACAACAGCTCAGATCGGGGGCTGTCACATTGATCCCCAATCTCTTTATTTAAGCTATCTTCCTGCAGACTAAGCGGATTCAACCCTATATCAAATGAATGAAAGAGAACTAGTTGGAAACCAACTAGTTTGGGAGACACATTAAAGCGACCAAGTACTTTTTTAAGATCCGACGAGATTCAACAGATTTGATTAGAATAAATATTTGATACTAGTGCCTTATGGAGTCAATTATCTCATTATGAAATTAGGATCAAGTAATTGATAGATAACTGATGCTAAAATTAACAACTACCCTATATGAAATGAAAATCAAAACTAAAATGCAGATGCACGAGATGAGAGAGATGAAGCACAGGAACTATGAACGTCATCGTTATCATCCTTATAGGAGGAGCGATAGGGATATTTTACATATGTGTTTAATAAATAAAACCCACCTACATTTTATGGGGAAATGAGGAAATAACTGGATGCAGAAGCATGGTTTCTCAGTATGAAAAAAATTTTCAAGTTGAATGACTATTCATATAACATGTGTTGAAATGGCACCCCAAGGGAGCTTCTAATTTAATTTTCCCTTAATTAAATTGGAAGTAAAATTGTAATTCCATCACATGACAACATATATTAGTTTACTAAGTTAGGAAGACTTATTTAGCTTAGTGAATTCGAGTTGGGGATCAAACGGGAGGCATGTAGAGTCCAATCTATTTTTTACGGGGTCCAGTTATAGTTATTTGTGAGTTGTAATTAGTTAACTAAATTAATTGAGTTAAAATCAATTTAACTAGTTCTAAATGAGAGATGATATAGTGATAGGTCGAGTGAATTAAATCTGATTTAATTCACAAGTAGTGGTCAATCAGTTAACTAATAATTCGCTATAAATAGTTGTTGCATATCATCTCTAAGGAAGGCCCAGTTTAGATTTGGGTTAAAGGGAAGATAACTATTAGTTGTATAATTAGAAAATTGTATAGGTCATGCATGAGGTTATTAGGTTTCCTTGAAGGAATTGCGCAATAAATTCTTGGGAATTTCCTAATTAATAGGGCCATAATTACTCCAAGAATGCATAAGCAAGGCTGGTTAGACAGGGGCTGAGAATTGATTAAGTATTGGACCGATTTTTCATATATGAGTGTGAGATACTCAGCAGAGTGCAGAATTTTCTCAGGAAGGGAAATAGCATCGTACTGTTTCATGATCTTGAATTATGCAATATACAAATATCGGGGTTTTAAGTAGATGATTTCCCTAGAAACATCTTGTGTTGTGCGAATGATGATTTATTTCTCTTACTTGTTGTGTGATTGTGCGATCGAATTTTGTTTCTGCAACATTAATAAACCATATATGTAACATGTGACCCCTAAGGGTTAATTCACACACGTAGTAGATTTGGTGAAGTTCTTTGTGGGCGCGCCGGAGTTCTCAGGGTCAAACCCCCCGAACCCCAACAAAATTTTACAACACCATACAGGGGACATGTGGCAACCTCAGGGCTAGCCACTTGTCACCCAACCATTGGCTTATCAAATCAAACGTACAACCAAATCCAATGACCCAGAACATGCCACGTGTCCAGATCTCATTGGCCTAGAGAAAGAAAAATATTCCCAAAATATTCCACTTTTGCTAACTGTACACCTGCATGCTGACTGGGCATCCCAGTCAAACCTGTCGCAATTTTAAATGTTTGGGAAATCGATCAGAACTTGGTATCTCCCTCATAAGACATTGGTGTTTCAAACCATTGACGACGCCGAAATCAGAACAATAAGATCTACCCGTTTGCTCAATTTTGTATAGTTTCGAGCACTTTAAATTTTGAGAAAAAATCATGAACTCCTTATCACACCTCCCCATTGGGAAGCTTTTGGACCCCAAAAGTCTTTGATTACCTGTTTAGTAGATGAGGGTATAACTCCCTCACCTTTCCAACTTCCATCCACATTACCTTTCTTGGCTCACTGCCTTTGAACCCAACTCTAAGGTAGTCAACACTTCCCCTCTGAGATGCTCTTGTCCTTCTGTCAAGAATGGTATCCTCTTTGATCTCATCCAAAAATTCTAGCAAGAAATCTTCAATAGAAGGTATTTAAACATCACTTCCTTGATCATCGATCAAAGGTGGCTCATACAAACGTAAGTTTTCAACATTAATAATTGAATACATTTGCATATATGAAGGCAAGTCAAGTTGAAATGCATTGTTACCAACTTGATTTATGATCTTGAATGGACCATTGCGAATGGGCTTGATATTTTTACCTTCTCCTTACATCCTTTCTTTGCTTATGTGCAACCATACCACATCTCCTTCTTGAAACTTGTGATCAACTCTATGTTTGTCATGCCTCTCCTTATATTTTCTTTGACTCTTCTCAAGTTGTTCTTGAACTTGTTGATAAATAATCTAAATTTACTCAATGAACTTTCAAGCCCTGTCAATATCACTATTCCTATTAATTGCAACATCCTTCTCAAAGATGAAGTCTAATGGCGATTTTGGCAAATACCCAAAGCATGCTTCAAAAGGTGAAGTATTTGTAGAAGATTTATTTTCCAGGTTGTAAGCATGTTGAATGTAATGCAGTTGTTCATTCCACAACTTGGGATGTTTGTTGCAATATCCTCTCAATAGATGCACGACAAATTTGTTCACCACCTTGGTTTGGCCATCAGTTTTCGAATGAAAAGAAGTACTATTTTTCAACTTTGTGTACATCATCTTCCAAAGATTGGACCAAAAATTCTCAATGTGCCAGTAATCCCTGTCACTAACAATAGAAGTTGGAAATCCATAATGAACCCATACAGGTTGAAAATAAAGTTCAGCAGATTGTTCAGTAGTAATGGTTTTCTTACATGGCATAAGTATACACATTTTACTGAATCTATCCACAACTACATAAATATAATCATGATGTTTTCTTGACATAGGTAGACCTCCAACAAACTCCATGGAGACACTCTCCCATGGCCTTGATGGTACTGGTAGTGGCGTGTACAACCCAAGCTTCTTATTGCTAGGCTTGCTTGTTGCACAAATAGAAAAACCTCTTATAAAACGTGACACACTATCTATCATGTGAGGCCAATAGAAATACCACTATAGATGTGCCACTGTTTTTCTTACCCCGAAGTGTCCAGCAATAAGAGATGAATGAGCCTCTCTCATAACACTTAGCCTCTCTCCTTGTGGTATACACAGCTTTCCCAAATGAATCAACTAATTGTTATGCTTGTGATAATCATTTTCCTCAACTTGATTCCCTTCGCTCAAACTAGCATACACATCTTGAAAATCAACATCATGTGCATATTGTTCTATGTAACTCTCGTGTACGATAGAATAATTTTTAAGTAAAGTAGAAGCACTTATGATTGGCCTTGAAATCATATCAACAAATTTATTAAAAATACCTTTCTTGTACCTTATAACCAAGTGAAACTGTTGAAGGAAACCCATCCACCTGAAATTTCATGATTACTGCAATTTTGTTTGCAACTGCAAGTACTGTAATGGTTGGTGATCGGTATGTATAATCATCTATTTACCCATCAAGTAGTGTTTCCACTTCTTGATGCTTTGTACCAACACATACAACTCTTTTTCATATGTAGGATAATTAGTTACAACACCATTGAACTTTTCAGAATGAAAAGTGATAGGCTTACCATGCTGCAAAAGCACTACGCCCATGGCATAATCACTAGCATTGGTTTGTATCTATAGTTGTCTCAAATTCGGTAATGCAAGGACTAGAGCTGAACTAATCTTGTCCTTTAAATCTTCAAAATATTTCTGTTGTTTGCCTCCCCATTGGAAGCCTTTCTTCACACTTCTCATTGCATGAATAGGAGTTTTTATGGCAGAAAAGTTAGCAATAAACTTTCTCCAATACTGAGCTGTGCCTAAGAAACTTCTTACCTCAGTTACTGTTTTGGGAGTGGGCCAATTCACAATGGCTTCCACTTTATAAGGATCAATTCTCAACTTGCCTCCTCCAACAATGTGTCCCAAATAAACCAAAGAATTCTTTCCGAACTCACACTTTGACATTTTAAGAAATAATTTATCTTTCTTCAAAACATGAAGCACCCTATTCACAAGCAAGACATGTTCTTCTCTTGTGTTGCTGAAAATTAGTATATCATCTAAATACACAATCACAAAGTCATCAATAAATGGATGCAAAACATTATCCATAACACACATGAAATTTTCCGATGCATTACACAAATCAAATGGAATAACCAACCACTCAAAGAGTCCTTGTTTGGTTTTGAATGCAGTCTTCCATATATCACTTTTTGCAATTCTTCCTTGATGATATCCACTTCGTAAATATAACTTAATGAAAAAATTTTATTCTTTCATTTGATCAAGCAAATCATCTATCCTTGGGAGTGGGTATTGATTCTTTACTGTTATCTTGTTCAAAACTATGAAGTCTACACACATGCGCCAAGACCCATCTTCCTTCGGAATCAAGACTATGGGTGAACCACATCGTGAAGTGCTTGGCCTTATGATTCCCTTGTCCAACAAGTCCTTGATTTGCCTCTTTATTTCAGCATTCTCCATTATTGACATATGATACATGTCGATGTTTGGAAGAGGAAAATATTGTTGCAACGGAATCTCATGTTGAATCTCCCTTTTTGCAGGCAATGTTGTTGGCTCCTGAAACATATCATGATATGCATCAACTACATCACATAAATATGATTTAAACTTAGGATCACAATCCTCAAATGATTCATGATTAACATCAACTTTAGGCTTAATTATTAGAAGGACAAAATTATTACTTGAATTCACCAGCTTTTTTACCTATCCAGCATTTACCATAGCAATATTTGTCTTCTTGCGATGTGCTCTAACAATGTAATCCTTGCCCTATTTGAATAAATGGTATTTGTTCTCATGGCGTTAGTCCTTTCTGTCATACGAAGTAAGGGCCCGCCCAACACAATTCCTGTAATATCAAGCGGAACCACATCTAATTCAACTGTGTCACCAAAATGTGCAGTTATTGCAAACCACAATATGCACTTCTTTGAAACCTGTAAATTTGCATCCTTATAGATCCACCCTAGTGGATATGGTTTTGGATGTGGAATTGTCTCAAGATTAAGTTTCTTTATTAAGTTTGATTGTGACCCACAGTCAAACAATGTGTCAATCTTGGTATGTTTGGATATGACCCTCACATGAAACAATTCAATTCTCTCTTTTTCATTTGGAGCTTGTATGTGACAGTTTAATGTACTAGTATTGGGTTTAGTTTAAATTTCTTTCCCCTTCATGTTCTTCAATCCCATGGCTGTAATTTTAGATTCATCCCCTAAATCCTCTCCTAAATCATGTTGATTTGTAGCTACAGTTTTCTGTTTCTCTTTGTTGTTCTGATGTTTGGGCCTCTTTTCAAGATGTAATTTCCAACAATGATTCTCATCATGGACTTCTCTTGAACAATGTTTACAGAACACTTTTTCTCCCTCTTTCTTGAAAAATGCATTCTTTTTTCCCTTACCTTTTGAGGGATTCTCTTTGTTTTTCCCCTTATAAGGTTTCTTCCTACCCTCATCCGTAATGATTTTCCCTCTAGCTTCTAGATGTGTGGCCTGAACACAAACTTCATCTAAACTGGTAGGGTTAAACATGAGGATAGTATTTTTTAGGTAGTTATGTAAGCCTCCTATGTACTTGAGCAAAGTATCTTGGCTCTTCAAATCTACCCCTAATAAGAGAGCTCTTATCCTAATTTCTTGGGTGTATTCTTGCACATTTTGTCCTTTCAATTGTCTAAAAGTTTTCCAATTCATTATGGCTTTCTTCATATGAGCTAACGGATAAAACTATTGTTGTATTGTAGTAATGAAATAAGTCCATGATAGGATAATCTTACCATGCTTATTGATCTCTCCTTTGTCTTAGCTTCCCACCAAACAAGTGGTGCACCTTCCATTCTCAATGAAGCTAGTTGGATTTTGGTATCATCACCATGAAGGTTCTAAATTCTCAAATAGACGTCCAATTGCCTAATCCAATTATCAAGATTTTCTGCATTGACTTCAGCATTAAACATTGGAAATTCACACTTAACATCAAGTTTTAGAAAAGGAATTTTACCAGTGTTATTTGACTTGTGTGACTGATGTATTGAAGATGAAGTAGAGGATATTATGATGTGGGTGAGGATGATGACTTTCCACTGCCTCCATTTCCTCCATTTCCCTTATTAGATTTATCTTCATCATTTTGACCTCCTGATATCCCTGTCCTTCCTTGTGAAGTTTGGATTCTTCTCCTTCTAGTCTCTCATTCCTTTCTTGATAAAGGATTCTCACCATCTCAGTCATGTCAAGGAATGCTTTCCTGAACACTCTTTCTTCTTCTTTGGGATCCACCTCTTCATGGATTTATTCTTCATCTGGAGGCATGCTTAAGGTTGCTTCTGCTTCTTTTGGAGGTGAACTAGGTGGTGGAGAATGTGGAAATCTTTCCCTCCTTTGCTACGGCTCACTTTGAGATCCTCTTGCTTCCACCAATTTTCCTTTTCCTCTCTTAATCTTGAGCTTAGTAAGCATGTGAACACTCGCAAACAGTTAAAAAAATCTTTGCACACAACAACACCAGAGAATAAACTCTAGCTCTGATACCAACCTGATCTAAAAGGATTGTATTAGTTTTCTGTGCTAAGTGTATTTTCAGTTACAAAACATGTACATATTTGTCTCCATTTGTTTGTTTAAGGATTGAGGAATTTAACCATGAAACATAGATGAAATTATTATTTTTAAGCATGTAAATAAGCCTAAATAACATTGAACAATATTTTTTAACAGAGAAATAAAACCACACATAATTTGTACACACCAGGCATGATGAAGCATTTCACCCCTCCTGGGCTACATCTGCTAGTCCAGCTCCCAATGGCATGTCCATCTTTCATTATGATCAAAAAATTTCAAATACATGTGTTTACAAGCCTCCAATGGCTATTTTCTCTACCCCAATGGCTCCAGAATGCTCAAATTAGTCTAGGTGGACTCTTGTTTCACCCAAATTGGTCGAAAATTGACCTGGATAGGCTTTTTCCCAATGTCCCCTACAAAACCTCCACTAAAATTGGAGTACTACACTTAGCTGTAGTTAAAAGTGGCACATTTCCGCAAATTTGGTGGCGTGCCTATATATTCGCTAGTTTAAACCATGAGAGTTAATGCTAAGGGGAGGGGGTGGCCACATGCCAACCCCCGAACCCCCACGGTTTTCATAACCGCTGAGCGGAACTCCATAAAGAATAGGGTTATAACAGTTTTACAGCTCGTGTTAAATATGGGGTTAATTGGGATCGACAGCGGACTAACCGCGGGGATAAAGTTTAAACAATCACTGCATGTGATAGGTTTTAACTCCACCGATCATTACGATGATGAACCATTGAATGTATTAAATGTTGTGGTTATAACATATCATGTGACCAATCAACAGGGCCACCGGTGGGTTGGGAGTGTCAGCGGTCCCCAACCTTCGCTTGCAACATTAATAAACCATATATGTAACATGTGACCCTTAAGGGTTAATTCAAACATGCAAAAAATTTTGTGGAGTTATTTGTGGGCGTGCCAGAGGTCACATGGTCGAACGCCCCGGACCCCAACAAAATTTTACAACACCATACAGGGTTCACGTGGCAGCCTTAGGGATGGCCACGTGTCACCCAACCATTGGCTTATCAAATCAAATGTACAGCCAAATCCAATGACCGAGAACGCGCCATGTGTCCAGATCGCGTTGGCTTAGAGAAAACAAAATATTCTCAGAATATTCCACTTTTGCTGACTGTACACTTGCATGTTCACTGGGCATCCCAGTCAAACGTGTCGCAATTTTAGCTATTTGGGAAATCGATCAGAACACGATATCTTCCTCATATGACATTATTTTTTCGAACCGTTCACGGCACCGGAATTAGAACGAAGAGATATACTTGGTCGCTCAGGTTTGGTACAGTTTCAAGCACTTTCAATTTTGAGCAATATTCATGAACTTCTGATCATTCACGATAAGGAAAGTCGAGCAAAAGCTATTCTTGAGAGATTTCACTCAGACTTGTGTGGACTATTATCGATAGCTTCCACAACAAATCACAGGTATTATGTGACTTTTTTTTATTGTTTTTCATGAAAGTGTTGGATTTTCTTCATGCAGACGACTTGTCATACGTTCTCCAAGTTTTGTGAGTTCAAGAAACTTGTTGAGAAAGATATAGGGAAGAAGTGGAAGGCTCTCAGGAGCGAAAAATGGTGGATAATATGTCTCTAACGTATACAAGAACTTTTGTGCTTCAGAAGGAATTTTGAACAGGATTGATGTCACCTCATAACCCACAATAGAATGGGATTGCAGAAAGGATTAACAGAATTATTGTCGGAGAAACACAAGATGTGTTGCATGATTAGGGCCTACTGTTTTATCTGTGGGCGAAAGCATGCAATACAATAGTATCTATGCAGAATATAAGTCCTTATCATATACTTGGATGAGTACACCAGAGAAATTTTTTCAGGTAAGAGACAAGATGTGTCACATTTTAAAATTTTTCATTCATCAATTTATTTCCGTGTGACCAAAGATGCCAGGAAGAAGCTATATCCAACAACTAAGTTGGGGATATTTTTTGGGTACACTGATACACCTCACAATTATCGGGTTTACTTTCCAACACACAAGATGACAGTGGCCAAAAGAGATGTGAAATTCGATGAAGAAAATGCCATGCGAATTTCCCTTGAGAGGGAGCTTCAGTTGCATGGAGTTGAGGATATATTGGCTCCAAAAAAGAACCTCAGGATGTGGATCAGCTACAAGGAGAGGAATAGAGAGTGGAGGAACCCACTAATGCAGGGCCATCCACGACAGATGGAAGGAAGTGCACCAGAGAGGCTAACAATTTGTTTCTAAATGCGAGAGAGAATGTTGGAGCACCCACATCACAGTGCAGGCAGAGATGGTCCCCAGAGTAGTACACTAGATACATGGATCTTATGAGCGAAGGTGTAGATATAGAACCATTATCTTTTGAGGAAGTAGTGTAACAACTAGTGTGGGTTGATTCCATGGTTGAGGATTATGACTCCATTATCAGAAATAACGCATGGGAAGCTGTCCCAAGATCATAGGGGAAGCCATTTGTAGGATCTAGGTGGATCTAAAAGGTAAAGTAGGTAGCAGATGGGAGTGTGGAGAATTATAAGTCCGAGTTTGTGGCCATAGGGTTCTCTCAGGAGGAGGGGATTGATTATGATGATACTTTTGCACCAGTTGCAAGGTACTCATCAATCAGATCCATCCTTGCACTCTCAACGTAGATGGGATGGCAGATACATAATATGGTTGTAAAGACATCATTCCTCAATGGGGCGACTGAGTAAGAGGTGTAAATTGAGCAGCTAGAAGGTTTTGAGTCTTCAGACGGGGGGCCGCATGTGTGTAGACACAAGAGAGAAACGTATGGGTTGAAGCAAGCACCTCATGCTTGGTACACCAAGATCAAGAGTTAATTCACTGGGTTGGGATTCAAAAAGAGTGAAGCAGATGCGAAAATTTATCATATTGTGGTAGATGGTGAGATTTTGGTTATTGTACTTTATGTCGATGATCTGATACTGAAATTTGGTAAGAATCTCATCAATTCTTGCAAATATGTTCTTGCAAGAGAATTTAAGATGAAGGACATGGGGCTCTTGCTCTATTTCCTGGGAATAGAAATATAGCAAAGAGATGGGGAGATATTTGTATCTCAGAGAAAGTATCCCAGTGAGATCCTCAAGAAGTTCCACATGGAGGGAAGCAAACCCATGGAGACTCCTCTAGCAGGAAACTTGAGGAAGAAGGATGCTACTTCAAGCGAAGTAGTATATTCTATTGTTTACTGGAAGCTTGTGGGTTCACTCATGTATTTGGTGAACATAGGACCAGAAATATGCTACATAGTTAACCAACGTATTCAAGCTATGGTTAATCCTACCAAGCTCTTTTGGAAGGCAGGCAAGCATGTGTTGAGATACCTCAAAGGAACTGCAGAGTATGGGCTATGGCATAGACAGATAGAGGGAGTGAAGCTTCAAGGCTTCACTGATGTAGATTAGGCAGGGAGTCTATCCGACAGGAAGAGAACATCAGGGGGAATCTTCAGCATAGGATCAACAAAAGTTTCCTTGTACAACAGGAAACATAGATCAATTGCACTCAGTTCAACAGAGGCAAAGTACATGGTGGCCAATTAAGTAGCATTTGAGGCCATCTGGATGAGGAAGATACTTGTTTATTTGTTTTCTCAACATATGGATCTGACGGTGATATATTGTGATAATAAGAGTTGCATCAAACTCTTGGTTAATCTAGATTTTCATGACATGTCCAAGTATATTGATATTTGGTATCACCATCTTAGAGATTGTGTGCAGAGGTGGATTATGTCATCAGAGTACATTCCCACAGAGGAGCGGGATGCAAACATCTTGATGAAGGAACTATCAAGAGGAAAATTTGATTTCCACAGAGGCAGGATCAAGGTAGCAGATAATCCCTTTCTTTTTGAGAGGGATAGTTGAAATGGAAACAAGAAATGGCACCCCAAGGGGGCTTCTGATTTAATTTTCCCTTAATTAAATTGGAAGTAAATTTTAATTCCATCACATGACAACTTGTATTATTTAACCGAGTCATAAATACATATTTATCTCAGCGAATTCGAGTTGGTGGTAAAATTGGAGGCATGTAGAGTCCACTCTAAGTTTTTAAGGGGTCCAGTTACAGTTATTTGTGAGTTTTAATTAGTTAACTTAATTAATTGAGTTAAAATAAGTTTAACTAGTTCTAATCGAGATATAAGCTATTGATACATCCAGTGAATTCAATCTGATTTAATTTACAATTATTGGTCATTTAGTTAATTGATCACTCATTATAAATATCTATTGCATGTCAGTTCGAAGGAAGGCATAGTTGAGATTGGGGTTAAATGGAATATAACTACCAGTTGTATAATTAGAAAAATTTACAAGTCATGCATGAGGTAATCAAGTTGCCTTGAAGGAAGTGCGCAATAAATTCTTGGGAATTTCCTAATTAATAGGGCCACAATTCTTCCAAGAATGTGTAAACAAGGCAGGTGAGATAGGGGTTAATAATTAGTTAAGTATTGGACCAATTTTGCCTAGATCAAAGTGAGACAGTCAGGAGAGTGAAAAGGTTTCTCAGGAAGGGAAATAACATTATATTGTTTGATGATCTTGACTTTATGCAATTGATAGATAAAGGGGTTTTGAGTAGTTTATTTCCCTATATACATATTTTTTTGTGCGATTGATGATTTCTTTCTCTGACTTATTGTGCGATTTTGCAATTGAATTTGGTTTCCACAAATTGTAGATTGATTCAGTATTTTGTTTTAGTACATTACAAGATCAGTTGAATATATTTAGATATTTCTACAACATGAAAACTAGAATAGCTACATTTACACTCAAAGGTAAAGCATATATTTGATGGGAAGACGTGAATGATTTCAAAGGTATTCATGAGGAGTTGACTTGGAGTGAGTTCGATAGGCTATTATGGAAGAATTATCTATCATAGAGATACTATGACAATGCAAAATAGTTTTATGAGATAAATATGGGCTCTATGACTGATGAGGAGTAAGGAGTACACTAGCATATTTCTGGAGTTGTTGAGGTATGTGCCTTACATCAAGTAGGATAAGGCCAATATTCAAAGATTCATCAATAAGTTTCCAATAGCATTCAAAGACAATATTGAGTTTGATGATCCTAGATACTTGGAGGAGGCCATCCGAAAACTAAAGCATTGTTATGAGAAATTGAAGCACAAATCTGAGACTGAGCAGGATTGGAAGGGTAATGGTAAGAATAAAGGAAAATGGGACAAGAAGTGATAACTACCTCAGGATACAAGTAAAAAATATAATATCGCACCACCTAAGAAGTTTAATACATCTGTCAGAGGACACGAAATTCGGTTTGAGGAGCATAATAAGAGTGAAAATAGGGATCTTGTGCGGTGTTGGAATTTTGGAAGAGATCATCGTAGGAGAGATTGTCCATAGTATCATGGTGATAGACCACGGATATACAATGCTCAGGAGGAGCAAACAGTGGGAGATTTTAGACAGAGTATTCCTAGGATCTATGTAGTGTTGGATAATAGGTAGGAAAATCACCAAGCATCTATTATCGAGATGGAAGGTAAGCTTTGTGATTATGTTATTTCTATTTTGATTGACCCTAGATCTAATTATAGTTATTTTAATCTTAACCTGGTGCATAAGTGTGGTTTGGATAAATAAGTTCATGGAGAGTATTGTTTAGTGTAGTTGGTTGTAGGTACCAAGAAGAGAGTTCATCATTGGGTAAGAGCTTGTGCATTTTACTTCAATGGTATTCCTACCTTCGCACATTTGAATGTATTGTCATTGGGATCATATAGTATGATTTTGGGTATGGACTAGTTCTATCTTGATAGGACCAAGGTAGATTGCTATTTCAAGGATATTGAGTCCTTGGATGACAATGGGGAACAAAGAGTCTCGCGGGGTAAGAAGAAAGAAATATTAGTTATGATGGTGACAGCTATGCAGGCCAAGTGTAGTTGCAAGAAAGGGTGTTTTTTATTTGCAGTGGAAATTTCTAGTGACAAATGTAAGGAGGTTGAGGATGTAGATGTGTTAAGTAGGTACCTAGCTCTACAGAAGTTTTAGGATGTATTTCCCACAGCTATTTCATATTTTCCACCTCACAGGTATTTAGAAGTTTCTATTGAGTTGGTACTTGAGGTAGAGCTAGCATCTAAGGAAATTACAAGATCAGCACACTTGAGTTGGTAGAGTTAAAGTTGCAGTTGAAGGAAATGCTATAAAAGGGATACATTAGGCCAAGTTTATCACCTTGGGGTGCACTAATATTATTTGTGAAGAATAAGGATGGTACTCTAAGGTTTTCCATTGATTATAGGTAGTTGATCAAATTGAAAATAAATAACAGACATTTGTTGTCAAGGATTGATGACTTGTTTGATTATTTGAAGTGAGCAGCAGTGTTCTCAAAGATTGGTCTAAGGTCCGGATATCATAAGGTACGCATTAAAGAAGAATACATCTACAAGACAACTTTCCTGACCAGGTATGGGCATTATGATTTTATTGTAGTTCCTTTCGGTTTGACTAATGCTCAAGCTACTTTGATGTGCTTGATTAATAGTGTGTTGCATCCTTATTTAGACAAGTTTGTTATTGTGTTCATTGATGATATATTGGTATATTCTAAAAATGAAGAAGAACATGTCGAGAATTTAACAACAATGTTGAGATTGATAAGAGTGCATCAGTTGCATGATAATCTCAACAAATGTATTTTATTTCATACAAAGATACATTACTTGGGGCATGTTGTCTCCAAGGAAGGCATAGTAGTAGATCTAGAAAAGATAAGGGCTATCATGGAGTGGGCAGCTCCTAGGAATGTGGATGAGGTAAGATCATTTATGGGGTTAATAGGTTATTATAGGAGGTTCACTAGGAACTTCTCACAGATCTCTTATCCTATAACATCATTGCAAAGGAAAGTTATGAATTTTGAATGGACAGAGGAATGTGTAACCATTTTTGAGTAGTTAAAGAAAATTTTGACACATGCTCTCGTGTTAAAAATCATAGATCTAGACAAAGAGTGTGTGGTATTTACATATGCTTACAAGAGAGGGCCTAGTGGAGTCCTTATGCAGGAAGGATAGATAGTATGTTATGAGTTACGGAAATTGAATGAGAACAAGCAGAATTATTCATGCATGAGCTTGAGTTGGCAGCAATCATTCATGCATTGAAGATGTGGAGGCACTATCTTCTGGGTAGAATATTTGTATTGATGAGTGATCATAATGGACTGCGGTATCTATTTGACCAACTGAATATGAGCGCCAGGAAAGCTAGATGGTTTGCCACAATCAGTGAGTTCGAATTTGAGATCAATTATATTAAACATAAAGATAACAAGGTTGTAGATGCTCTTAGTAGGTAGACACAGGTGAATCATATAACAACTATGAGCTCCTATGGGAAAAAACTAGAGGATAATATCTCGCAGGCAGGTCAGTAGGATGTCAAGTATATGGAGCTTAAGCACACATTGCAACATAGTATAGATATATGTGGTGGTATAGGTATAGGTATAGGAACATGTTTAGGTACAGGTACATGTAGTGATAAATGTACAGGTATAGGTGCAGGTGTGCAGGACGTGGACTATTGTCTCACAGTAGATGGCTTGATCGGGTTTAGAGGTAGGATATATGTTCTAGACAACAATGAACTCAAGAAGGTGATATTGAGGGAGTTTCATGTGAACCCATATTCAGGTCACCCAAGTTATCATAAGACATTAAAAACAGTAAGGAAATTTTTCTGTTTGCCAAATTTGAAGAGAGACGTAGAAGATTTTGTGGCTAGGTGCTTGGATTGTCATTAAGTAAAAGAACAGTGTAAGAATCTAGGTGGACTACTTGTTGAGTCCCAAAGATGTCCTTTTCTTTCACCAAATTTCACTTCATTTCTTTTGTTCTTTATCAGTTATGAGCTTAAAATATCAATAGGATTGATTAAAGTCGCTTTAAGAATGCATACAATGACTGACTTGCTATACTTTTATGGTTTTGTTGTTATAGTGATTTTTTATCAGACTTAGCTACAGAATGCAGCCATTCTATAGCTAGTCGCCTATTCCGCAGCGATCTTCATGTTCACACAGGTTACAGGTGTCACTTAAAGGAAAAACGCATATGGTTGAATTCCAGAACTTATCTACATCATTCCTTGCCCTCTACAAAGTCTGAGCAAGAATCTGCAAGTGGTTATGCACGTGGAGGAAACCAAAACTAAGAAGTAGATTCCTACCAGGACAAGGACTCTACAGATGTCTTCAGCAAAGTATGAGGCCTCCACAAGAGTTCTAATTTGATTTTAATTGAAAAAGACACTTATTCCTATTTCTTCTCCAGGGTAGTTATGTATTTCTCTTATAAGAATAACTCGAGAAACCGAGAGACAGTTAGCTAGATTGATGTTTTATTTTTAAGTTGTCCAAGACCGTAATACTTTGTTTTTGAAGCGTTTTCCTTTAATGAAAGAAGAACAACTTTAATACATGATCTGAAGCAATCTTGAGGAGATTCGTGTGCTAATCTAGTGGTAGAGGGCCCCTACTACCCGAGAGGCTCTGTGCATATTGTTTAGATAAGTAACTTTAGCTCTGTTTCGTTCCTAATTTAGGCAGTTTTCTGAACTTTATGTTTTATGCTCACTTACATTGAATGCTACAGCCAGTCTTATTCTTATGAATTATTCCAAAATATCACTAACACTAAATGAGATAGAGTTGTAGTATTTCAGAGATTAATTGCATTCTAGTTCAGCTGTAGTATTTCGGAGGTTAATTGCATATTAGTTTGGTTCTGTTTAATGTATTTCAAGTTTTATTAGCTAGTTGTATTCTAGTTCTGTTAAATTAGATTTAAAGTCCTTCATTATTTACAAACTATTCTTGTTCTTAATCTCTGATAATACATCATTATCATAGGAACAAGAATTGGTAATGTCATTTTGAAGTCTTGACTGTTCTGCAATTTCTCATAATTTTACAAACTGCCTTTTTCCAAAAACTATTCCAAAAGATTTCTAACCCTTGACTAAGGCTTAATAGTGACATTTGGAGTTGCAGAATGGATTAATTTTAGTGTCATAAGTTAATTTAGAGTAGGGTTCCTTACCATGTTGAAGATAATCTTTTCCAAATATGTTCCAACAAATTTCTAACCATGGGTGAGATTTTCTCTGTGATATTGCAAGTTGTTGTTTACTTAGAAGAACCTCATTGCATTAAACTTATCCTTTTCTCAAGTTGTTCCAATATACTTCTAATGAAATGAATTGGATTGAGTCCATGTTATGAGTTATTTTTCTTGTCAAATTTTTCAATCTGTGAATTAGCATTTTCTGTTCTTAGGTGCCATACATAGTTTAGAATAGATTTTGCTCTGTTTTAGTGTGACCAATAACTTCTCTTTGTCAAACACTTAGTTATTTTCCTCTTAGCATAAAAACACAAAACCAAAAACATTAGAAAAACACTAAACACAACGAAGTAGGAAGTAGATACCTAGGCACATATAGTGCACTTCACTTCAACAGTTTACTAGCCCTGGTTGACAATTTATGACATCAATTTAGGAACACTAAGTTGAGCAGACATTTTGGCGCCATTGCCGGGGAAGTGTAACTAGGTAGCCTTGTTTCTTACCTCCCAAAAACAATGATATGCGTAGAGAAAGAGACTCAAGGGGTAGATTCATAAGAGGCAGAAGCTTGATTCCTAGAACACCACTTGTTCCACCAAGACCAAGAGGCAGCACACCTCCAACTCAAACCCACATCCCATACTCCACTGATCATATACTTTCAGAGGACTTAAGATCAGGCATTCCATTAGAAAGACCTTCCACTTCATCCACTAAACCTATCTTAGAAGAAGATTCAAGGACCCCTGCTAGAGACCTAAACTTTTCCACTTCCACAGAAGAATCAACTATGGCAGAAGAAGGGGGAGGAGAAGTCTTTAATGGAGAACACACACTATTTGGAGGGGGTAGAGGTAGAGGTAGAGGAGAAGGAGGTAGAGGTGCAGAAGGAGAAGGAGGTAGAGGTGAAGAAGGATGTAGAGGAAGAGGTAGAAGGGAAATGGGAAGCTCTTTTGGGTTTCCTATAGTAGATGAAGAAACCAATGAAACTATGAAAAAAATTTCACCCTCTGTCCTTCCAAACTTTTATGGACTCAAAACTGAAGATCCTGAAACCTTCCTATTTGAATTTGAAGTCCTATGTAGAACCTATGACTACTTACAAGATGCTCAAAAACTTAAACTATTCCCTTCAACATTGAAGGGAGCAACATTAAAATGGTTTATGAGTTTGATCAACAGTTCTATTAGGACATGGGAAGACATGAAACAGGAATTTCTAGAGAGGTATTTGGATTACTGTATGCCAGTCAACCATAAGGAGGAAGTGTTTAAAATTCTACAAAAAGAGGATGAAAACCTGGAAGATTTGTTGGAGAGGTTTAACTACAACATCAAAAGAGCAAAAATGGAAAACTTAGACCAAGATACCTTGAAAGCTCTCTTGTTGAAGACAATTAGGGATGAATGGCTAGATATCCTTAACATGATGGGAAAAGGGAATATATCTCAGCTTACATTACCTGAAATAGTCGAATTATGTATCAACCTTTCAAGAGAGAAATCTAAAACTGTAAAAGGACCAAGAGACCCTCCTCTTGCAAGGGCAAGTAAGTCTGCTTCTGGGACAGTAAGTAGGGCAGAAATAGGACATATTCTTGATGAATTTAAATCTGAAATTTTAGGGAGTCTTAGTGAACAAAGAGACACCCTTAAATTACAAAACAAGCAAAAAGTTGAATCTGATGCCTTAGTAATCTTTTGTCCCAAATGTAGAAAGAAGCATGCCCTGAGAGAGTGCCCTTTGGATGCAAAATTAGTAAAGACTTGTCTAATTTGTTCAGAAAAACATGAGACCAAGAGTTGTCCTTCACTTCCTGGTCTTAAAGCTGTCTTTCAAGAAGAAACCCCTACAAATTCCACAGAATCTCTCAATTTTGTCTCTAGGAGGCCTTGGCAAGGACCTCAAACACAGGGATTCCATGATCAGCTGTATAATCAACCCCCACCAAATTGGAATTCTTAGCAGCAACCTTGGACCCAATTCCAAAATCAATCTCAAACTTGGGCACAAGGAGCACAAAATCCCTATGGAAGATACTCTCAGTACTATCAATACCCACCATCCTATCCACCATATCCACATTTCCCTCCTCAACAAAATCTTCAACAAAATCCTCAACAGAATCCTCAAAATCCACAACATCAAAATTCACCACTTCCATTACCATTTCCTCAGAAAACAAATCAGTTTCCTGCCCAACCCATACCAAACCCCAACAATAAAAATCCTCAGAACACATATATGATAGAAGGCCAACAGTTTCCAACCTATTTGATCACTCCTTTAGACCTTAATGATATTCAACTTAGGTCTGGAAGAATACTTGAAAAGAAGAAACCTTCTGTAATCATACAAGAACAAAACAAATCTGAGGAAGATTCTCTACGAGTAAATAAAAGTCTTGAAGAAGACACATCTTTTCAAGACCGAATATTGAAAAATTTAAAAAAAGACCCAATAATTTCAACTCCTATATTAGAGCAGCCATCAACATCTACCTCTACACCTCCCTTTCCAGAAAGACTACAAATTGATAGGGGTGTAGAAAAACAAATTATGGTGCCTAATTATGATTTCCTAGATGAGCTGAGAAATGTTTGTATTAAGATCCCATTATTACAAGCTATCAAGGAAATTCCAATTCTAGCAAAAACAATAAAGGAGTTGAGCATGAAAAAATAGGAAAAAGAATCAAAGAGATAAAGAAAATTCAACTGGAAGGAAAAATAGCAGATATCATGATGGGTAAGATTTTCATTCCAAAGTATATAGACCCAGGAAATCCAGTTGTTAAAATACACATCAATGGAACTGAGATCCAAAACACATGTATTGATTAAAGAGTAGCAATCAATATCATGAGTAGACAAATCATGGATAAACTGAAACTTCCTAATCTTCTTTTTACACCCACATTATTACAATTAGCAGACAGATCTGTGATCAAACCTGATGGGGTAATAGAAGACATTCTAGTGTCCCTAGATTCTTGGGAGTATCCTGTGGATTTTATGATCCTAACTCCTAAGAATAATCTAGGAGGGCATCCTATTATATTAGGAAGACCTTGGTTAGCTACAGCTGATGCTTTCATTAGTTGTAGATCCAGTGATATGTACATCTCTGATGGTATTTCAACCAAGAAATTTACCTTGCATCCTCCAGCAAGAACAATTACAGAATTAGATGATACTCAATGGATAGAGGATGAAGAAGACTTACAACCTCTCTTCACAATTTCAGAAATTAGTGAAGATAGCCAGATTTTGAATACCTTAGAAAACTTTGAATCCTCTTCGGAATACAAACATGAACAATTTCAAGAAGAATCTAACATTGAGTTTTTATCATCAAGACAGATGTCTCTTTACTCCATGGATAAATTTGGCAGCTCTACAATTGAGATATTTCCAGGCAAAACTTTAAACATAAACAAGAACCTAGAGAAATCTCAACAAGAAAAGCTAGTCAAGATATTATAGAGACATTCTTCTGCATATGCATGGGAGTACACTGATATGAAAGGGATAAGTCCTAAGACTTGCACTCATCACATCTATATAGAGGAAAATTGTAAACCAATCAGACAACCTCAAAGACGGATGAATCCAAATCTTAGGGAGATTGTTAAAGAAGAATTGCAGAAATTGTTAAATGTCAACTTTATCTATCCCATTTCAGATAGTCAGTGGGTTTCTCCTTTGGTAATTGTGCGAAAGAAAAATGGTAAATGGAGGGTATATATTGACTACCGGGAATTAAACAAAGCTACTCTTAAAGATCATTTTCCCCTACCTTTCATAGATCAGGTGTTAGATACATTAGCTGGCAAAAAGTACTTTTCATTTCTAGATGGATTTAGTGGTTATAATGAAATTCAAGTAGCACTTGAAGATCAAGACAAAACTACATTTACTTGTCCTTAGGGTACCTATGCTTACCGAGTATTTCCATTTGGACTCTGCAATGCACCTTCAACATTTTAAAGGGCAGTACTAGGAATCTTTTCAGATCTAATACATGATTGTGTAGAGGTATATATGGATGATTTCACAGTCTATGGAAACACATTTGAAGAAGCTTTAACAAACTTGGAAAAAGTCTTAAAGAGATGTAAAGAAGCAAATATTTCACTAAGTCATGAGAAGTGTTTTATGATGTTTACTGAATGAATTGTTTTGGGGCATCACATTTCAGGGGATGGGATTAGAGTTGATGAGTTAAAAGTTGAAGTCATCTCTAACTTATCTGTTCCAAGTTGTCAAAAAGATGTTAGGAGTTTTCTAGGATTTACAGGATATTATCGAAAGTTTATAGAAAACTTCACCAAGATAGCATCTCCACTTTTCAAATTACTTACCAAGGACTGTGAATTCAAGTGGAATCCTGATTGCCAGTTAGCCTTTGAGACCCTATTTTAAGGGGACCTAACTGGAAGTTACCTTTTCATATTTCAACAGATGCCTCAGACACAGCTCTAGGAGCAGTATTGGGACAAAAAGACCTGATTCCTTATGCCATCTACTATACCAGTAAAAATTTGACTCCTTCAGAGTTAAACTATACTGTAACTGAAAAAGAGTTTTTAGTTGTTGTTCATGCCATAAACAAATTCAGACACTATATAACATGCTATGAAACTTTTGTTCACACAGATCATTCTGCAATTAGATACCTAATGAACAAATCAATTACTAATGGCAGAGTCATAAGATGGTTATTGCTTTTACAAGAATTCAACATTACCATTCTAGATAGGCCTGGGAAACAAAACACAGTAGCTGATTTCCTATCTAGACTCCAAAACATCAAAGACAATACTCCAGTTGAAGATCAATTCCCTGATGAATATCTTTTTTCAATTTCTACTCAAACTCCTTGGTTTGCTGACATTGCTAATTATTTAGTTTCATGGAAATTTCCTTCAATAATGAATGCAAGAGACAAAAGAAAGATCATTTATGACAGTGCAAAATATTCATGGGTTGCTAATGAGTTATACAAAACAGGTCCAGACTTTATCATTAGGAGATGTGTTCGGGAAGATGAGATGCCTGAGATTCTCAAGGCATGTCATGATGAACCTTGTGGTGGACACTTTGCTGATAAAAGGACAGCTTATAAGGTCCTTCATTTAGGATACTATTGGCCATCCCTTTTTAAAGATGCTAAAGATTATGTCATAAAGTGTGACAGTTCCCAAAGGGTGGGGAAACCTTCTCCTTCAGGTGAGATGACATTGCAGCCTCAGGTACATATTGAACCTTTTGAGAAATGGGCTTTAGATTTTGTAGGACCTATTCGTCCTCCATCAAGACAAAAGAAATATATATTAGTTTGCACTGATTATGTTACCAAATGGGTAGAGGCCAAGCCATTAATTTCTGCTACTGAATCATCTGTAGTTAATTTTCTTTTTGAGGATATTTTTACTCGTTTTGGTGTCCCAAGAGAAATTGTTACAAATCAAGGAGCTCAATTCACATCAAAGCTAGTGGAACAAATGGTGCAGAGGTACAAAATCAGACACAGAAAATCTACTCCCTATCATCCACAAGCAAATGGTCAAGTGGAATCTACTAATAAGGTCATTGAAGGGATCATAACAAAGACTGTTCATTTACATAGAAGAGATTGGGTAGACAGGCTTCCTGAAGCTTTATGGGCCTATAGAACTATATGGAGAAGCACAACAGGTCATACTCCTTATGAACTTGTTTATGGAAAACAAGTTTCGTTTCCCATAGAGTTTTAGATTCAAAATTTCAAAATGGCAGTTCAGCTAGGACTTGATCTAACAGAAGCACAAAAGCATAGATTGGAGCATATTAATGAATTGGATGAGATCAGACAAGATGCAGTTTAGAGAAAAAATATAGTCCAGCAGCAAAGGACTAGATGGCATGATAAGTACATTAAGGAAAAGAAATTCAAATAAGGTGACTAAGCCCTCTTGTTTGATTCAAAGTTCAAATATTTTCAAGGTAAATTCCAAATACATTGGCTTGGGCCATATGAAATTATGAAAATTTTCGACAATGGAGCAATAAAAATTAGGACAATAGATGAAGAAGAGGTCACTTTTCTTGTAAATGGTCATAGATTGAAGTTGTATCATAAGCCACTTTCAAGAGAAGAATTTGTTAAGAGATTCCAGGAAAACAGTGATGTGAAGTTAGTGAAGAAGAATTCTTCTTCTTCATCAACTTAATTGAATTTTCTGAATTCAAATGCATAAAAAAAAAAAGCATAAACATGAAAACTAATCATTGATTAGCATGTTTATACAGAAAAGATAAAGTGAAAATCAGAATCCTTCTGACACTTTATCTTTTCAATTTTGTTCTTTTCCTGCAAGCAGCTATCATAAAATCATAAGTGATCACATTCCACTTATGATCCATTTCACTCCATTCATTCATATCTCATTCACTCCATTCATTCATATTTCATTCACTCCATTCATCCATACTTCATTCACTCCATTCCATAGTCCACCTCATTTTCATTTCAAATTTTTAAAATTTGATCTCTTTCTGCAACTGAGTATTACAAATCATAAGTTGCAGGCCATTTTTCATATTTCACTCCACTTTACATTTATGATCCATTTCATTCCATTATATTTCACTTCATTCATGCTTCATTCCACCATATTTCATGATCCATTTTTCATTCCATACTACATTCCATCCATGTTTCAAATTATTTCATTCCATGTTTCAAAGCTTCTACAAGTATATTCTGCAGCCAGACATTATGTAGCCAGATATCCTACAAGAAACTATCCAGCAACCACTTGTTCAACAGCAAATTGATCCTGCACATCTATGTCAACAAGAAAAATCAAAGGGATTATGAAGACTGAAAGAACAATGATTTTCAAAGGAAGACAAAGCATATTAAAACCCACAAAGATCAAAAGGAGGACTAAGGTAACTTGTGAAATTATTATGATGATAGATTATGAGAGTTATAGAAGGGTTAAGTTATATGTATGTTTCATAAAGTTATTTTAATTATTTGTATTGATCAAACGTATTAAGCCTATCATAAAATTCATGGACAAATCCCTTCCATTCCGCCATATCAAATCATCATTTATAAAAACCTAACAGTCAATACTTTAAGTGACCTATTAGGTCACGTCACTAACCCAAAGTATTCAGTGATGATTTTGAAATTCTCATGAGATTAATCCGCGGTCTTTCATTCATGACAGCTCTCAAACTCATTCATTCGTGTAAATTCACCCTCACCATATTTCACTCATTCCATAACCACTTCATGTCATCTTTCTGTAGCCAATTCCTTCTGCATAAATAGAGAAGTCATCTTTGGGGTGAAAACAACTCTGTACAACCATTTTTACCGTGAATAGAAGAGCAGTAACGGAGCAGTAAATTGAAGGCTGAGAAAAGAAGCCATGGGTCTCATTGTAAGGTCCGAACCAGTCGGAACCAAATACTTAGAGGGTTACCCACATATTAGAGAGATGCTACAGCAGGTTGGGTGGTTACAGTTTTTGGAAAAGTTCAATGGTTTTCATAAGGAGGTAACTAAGACATTTGCACGGCCCTTCAACGGGTCAGAAATTGAAATAGGAGATGTCAAATTCACTATTACAGAATCCTTCATTGCAGAAGCAGCAGAATTACCAAGGCAAGGTGAACGATGGTTCAAAAACAAGGAATTTCACAATGAGGCATGGAGGCAAATGCTCAAAACACCAGGTATGGATATTTCAGTTTTTAAGAAGGGCATTCCTAGCTCAGCACTGAAGAATAAATGGCGAAATATGTTGCTCATTTTGCAAAATTTTATAACTTGTGAGGGAAGGTTTGGTACCCTATATGTTTATCACATTCGGCTTATGATGCATTTCCTAGATGAAGAAATCAATTTACCCTTTTTCTTACTTCATAGCCTAAAGAGAATGGCTTCTAATGTCCAAAAGAGGGTTCAATTCTTGGAAACCACCTTGTATCACCATGGCCTGGTTAAAATCCTAATTGAGCAACATTTGAGGAAGGTGGGAGAGAATTGGGATGAGTTCCTAGTGAGGAATCACTTTGAAGAACCCAAGGAATCTCCATCTCAAGGCAAACTTGCAAGAAGAAGCAGGAGAGGGAAAATTTCCAAATCTGTTGAAATTAAAACTGTTAAATCCATACAAGAGGACAATGAGGAGATTATCTCTGAAAAATTGGCTGAAATCAAGAAACAGCTTAAAAAGGAGAAGATAATAAGAAAGTATGCCAAGGAGAGAGGTGAGGGACCATCTAAACTAAGACGAAGCCATAAGCTTAGAGGCATATTGAAGAAGACAGGAGTTAAACAAACAAGCATCATAGAAATTGAAGATGAAGAGACACCGACTGATAGATCTCCTGAATACCAATACGAAAAGGATCTTGAAGAAGGAACTTTGGAGATAGACCCAGCACAACAACAAATCTATAATTATGTTAAGTCATTGGAAAAGAGAGCCTCAGAAAGCAAAGGAAGAACTCCTAGCCCATCAGGATCTGCAATTGAAGTACTAAGAAGAGACAAATATGAATTAGAATTACTCAATAGGCATATAAAGAATGAAAATGAAATTTTAAGGGAACAATTCAAGCTGAAAAGTAACATGAACATAACTCTCTCTCTGCAAATGGAAAAATTGTACAAGGCTAGTGAAAAGTTGAAGAAGAAAAATAAAAAGTTGAGCAGGGCACTTATAAATTTGAGGTTCAAGTTGGTCATAAGGAAACCCAGGATGCCATTGAACACCAAGAAAAGTAGAAAAAGGAGGTTAGATGCCCTAACAGAAGTTTTAGAATACATGGATTGATTGCATGAGGACATGCAAAAGTTTTTCAGTGGGGGTATGTTGAGTCCCAAAGATGTCCTTTTCTTTCACCAAATTTCACTTCATTTCTTTTGTCCTTTATCAGTTATAGGCTTAAAAGATCAATAGGATTGATTAAAGTCACTTTAAGAATGCATACAATGACTGACTTGCTATACTTTTATGGTTTTTTTGTTATAGTGATTTTTGATCAGACTTAGCTACAGAATGCAGCCATTCTGTAGCTAGTCGCCTATTCCGCAACTATCTTCATGTTCACACAGGTTATAGGTGTCACTTAAAGGAAAAACGCATATGGTTGAATTCCAAAACTCATCTATATCATTCCTTTCCCTCTACAAAGTCTGAGCAAGAATCTGCAAGTGGTTATGCACGTGGAGGAAACCAAAACTAAGAAGTAAATTCCTACCAGGACAAGGACTCTACAGATGTCTTCAGCAAAGTACGAGGCCTCCACAAGAGTTCTAATTTGATTTTAATTGAAAAATACACTTATCCCTATTTCTTCTCTAGGGCAGTTATGTATTTCTCTTATAAGAATAACTCAGGAAACCGAGAGACAGTTAGCTAGATTGATGTTTTATTGTTAAGTTGTCCAAGACCGTAATACTTTGTTTTTGAAGCGTTTTCCTTTAATGAAAGAAGAACAACTTTAATACATGATCTGAAGAAATATTGAGAAGATTCATGTGCTAATCTGGTGGTAGAGGGCCCATACTGCCCGAGAGGCTTTGTGCATATTGTTTATATAAGTAACTTTAGCTCTGTTTCGTTCCTAATTTAGGCAGTTTTCTGAACTTTATGTTTTATGCTCACTTACATTGAATGTTACAACCAGTCTTATTCTTATGAATTATTCCAAAATATCACTAACACTGAATGAGATAGAGTTGTAGTATTTTATAGATTAATTGCATTCTAGTTCAGCTGTAGTATTTCGGAGGTTAATTGCATATTAGTTTGGTTCTGTTTAATGTATTTCAAGTTTTATTAGCTAGTTGTATTCTAGTTCTGTTAAATTAGATTTAAAGGCCTTCATTATTTACAAACTGTTATTGTTCTTAATCTCGGCTAATACATCATTATCATAGGAACAAGAATTGGTAATGTCATTTTGAAGTCTTGACTGTTCTGCAATTTCTCATAATTTTACAAACTTCCTTTTTCCAAAAACTATTCCAAAAGATTTCTAACCCTTGAATAAGGCTTAATAGTGACATTTTAAGTTGCGGAATGGATTAATTTTAGTGTCACAAGTTAATTTAGAGTAGGGTTCCTTACCATGTTGCAGATAATCTTTTCCAAATATGTTCCAACAAATTGCTAACCATGGATGAGATTTTCTCTGTGATATTGCAAGTTGTTGTTTACTTAGAAGAACCTTATTGCATTAAACTTATCCTTTTCTCAAGTTGTTCCAATATACTTATAATGAAATGAATTGGATTGAGTCCATGTTATGAGTTATTTTCCTTGTCAAGTTTTGCAATCTGTGAATTAGCATTTTTTGTTCTTAGGTGCCATACATAGTTTAGAATAGATTTTTCTCTGTTTTAGTGTGACCAATAACTTCTCTTTGCCAACAACTTAGTTCTTTTCATCTTAGCATAAAAACAAAAAACCAAAAACACTAGAAAAACACTAAACACAATGAAGTAGGAAACAGATACCTAGGCACATATAGTGCACTTCACTTCAACAGTTTACTAGCCCTGGTTGACAATTTATGACATCAATTTAGGAACACTAAGTTGAGCAGACAACTACTATAGCTGATTCCGATCCCAAAATGGAAATGGGAGGAAATTTCCATGGAATTTATCACAAGTTTACCGAGGACATATAGATTGCATGATGCCATCATGGTTGTGGTGGAAAGGTTGACGAAGGTAGCACACTTCGTTCCAGTGAAGTCTACATACTCAGTGAATGATGTAGCACATGTCTTCATCAAGGATGTGGTCATATTTCATGGTGTTCAGCAGAATATTTTTTTCATACAAGGACATGAATTTCACTTCCAAGTTTTGGAAGGAATGGTTTGTAGGTTTGGGCAAAGAGTTGGCATTCACTACATATTATCATTCGAAAATAGATGGAGAGACAGAGAGGGTCAACAGGATATTAGAGGACATGTTGAGGATGTATGTGATGCGTCAACAATGAAATTTGGAAGAGCACCTTCCACTGGTAGAGTTCACTTACAACAATGGGTATCGGGAATCTTTGAGCATGAGTCTATTTGAGGCATTGTATGGGCAGAGTTACAATACTCCCATCAGTTGGAGTGATCCAGTTAACAGGGTGTTGATAGGACCATATATGTTGGAAAATATGGAACATGAAATGCAAGTAATAAAGAAGAATATGAAAGCAGCACAAGATAGGAAGAAGATCTATGCAGATCATAACAGGTTGTTTAAGGAGTTTCATGTTGGGGAACAAGTGTATTTGCGCATCAAGCCCAAGAAGAGCTCCTTGTAGATTGGATCATATGTCAAGCTATCACCTTGGTATTGTGGACATTTCAAGATTCTTGAGAGGATTGGGCCAATATATTATCGAATTGCACTACCTCCGACAATGAAATTCCATGATGTTCTCCATGTATCATTTCTTAAGAGTATGTTAAATATGTTGATCATGTGACTGAACGGTTTGTATTGTAGATGGATCCAGAAGGAGAATTCTAGCGAGAACCTCAGTACATTTTTCAGAGAAATGCGCTCATGCTCTAGAACCAAGAAATCGAGTTGTTTAAAGTGCAATGGAAGCACTTTGGGCCCAATGAAGGTACATGGGACATGGTGGATCAAATACAGGCTATGTATCCTTCCTTATTTTATGGTTTAGTTTATGTTTTGGCATGTGTTTTGGTATATGTACATATGTATATGAATGTAAATACTGCCATGAGCTATGTTATAAAATTCCAATAAAAGGTATGGGTGTGATGTCATTATGATGTTATATTTTTCATGTTGGTTTGCTTCTCAGGAGGTTGATCATTGTAAATACTACAATGAGTTAAGTTTTAAAGCTCCATGGGAAATATGTTTTTTCTTACAATAATATTTTTGTTTTTAGGTGTCGTTGAACGGAAGGTGTTCCCCCAAGGGGGAGGGTTCTATAACGGCCCTGGTTCAAATTCCATGTAATAAAGGTTAATAAATGAAAAATAATAACCATGGTCATGGGACACGTAATCCAATATGAATGTTGGGAAAAAAATCCTAGTTGGGTGTTCATATGTTTTATTATGGCTACGGAAATTGGAAAAGAAAATGGCTAAGGCTTTGGAAAGGAAAAGTGGCATTTATTGGCAATCATTTTATGAAAATAATGGAAATTGGGGAAAAAGGAAGGTGAAAGGTCGCAGGTTGCATGTCAGGAGGAAAATGAAGGAAAATAATGGAAAAATGAAGAAATTAAAGGCCTCATTAATAAAAAATGATTTTGAGGATCAATTCACGGACTTTTGTCAGTTCATCTTTGGAGCTCTCATTCTATTCTCTCTCTCTCTCTCTCATTATATTGGACACTTAGAGTTTCTTAGAGCACTTTTGAAGAGTATGGCATACTTGGAATTTTGAAGCAAGAAGGTAAAGGAATAGTAGGAAAGCATAAGAGGACATCATGATCAGTAGCTACAATGCATTGTGCTTGCAGGTATCGAGTTGAATGCCTGGTTTCCTCATTATTTTTGGCATGCATGGAATACACATGCAGTTATTGGTTTGTGATATGTCATTGGCATGGAGGATTTCTTGGATTGATAATGATTTTTACTATCATTTCCATTTCTTGGATAGTCATGGTGTTGTGAGTTTTACTTTTGCTTTTTGGTTGGTTTTCTTGTGCCTTTGGCTATGGATTGAGTTATTAGTTTCTGGAAGACTTGGTTGGAAAAATTCTCTGGAAGCCCTGTAATATCTTGGGTTAGTTACTAGTCCTAGAATCTTTGGTTGGTTAAACGGTTTGTAAGCCCTTGGTGGGTTGAGTTACTAGTCCTCGAAGCCCTGGTTGGACAAACGCTCTAGAAGCCCAGCAGAAACTGTGGGTTAAGTTACTGGTCCAGGAAGCCCTTGTTGGAACAAATTTCATGGAACCATGAAAAACTTGGGTATAATACCAATGTGGTGATGGTTAGTGATGTCCAACCATGATTTGAAATCACTGGTTGAGGATTGAGGTAGTTTGGCCTCTGGAATCCCTGGTTTGGTTTTTGATTGATGTGTTTTATGAGATCCCACATTCATGCTTGGAATATGGCACAAGGGTGACTGGATGAAGAGAGATTCGGCTCAAATATGTCTATGTTCCGGTGGTACGTGGAAGCCCCATACTTGGTTGCATTTTTCTTATGGAAATAATAGTTATTTTCCTCTTATATTGATGGGTAAATGTGCTTGTTATTTTGTGGCTTATATGTTTATTTTATGCTTGTTATTTCTGTTGTTTATATGTTTCTTATGAATGTGTTCTATGATAGTGATGATGTATGTCTCTCATCATGTTTTGATTTATAAATGAATGAACAATGAATTTATGACCTAGTAGATGCTAATGCAGTTAAAGTGATGAGGCAACAATGCTTCTTAGTGATTATAAGATAAGTATGAGAACCCTATGCTTAGATATGTTATTTAAACCTATAGATTACATATTTGGGACATGTTTGAAGAAATGAATATCATGGCTAGTAGGGGTCTATTCAAGTCCTTGTTTAAGTGATTTTATTAACATCGTTATTCTGATGTTATCTTTCATTTATGGAAGTGTCATGGATTTCTATGAAGTGACCTGAGCCCTCGGCCTAAAAACATGGCACAAATATTGGGTTCGCAGGCTCAGAAATACCATGAAAATTCCCTAGTTGCACTCATTCCCATGATGTGTGAATTACTAGAGGTTTCTAGTCGCACTCTTTCCCATATCATGGGAGAGACTGGGGGATTGATGCACTAAAAGGTCAATTTGTCTCAGGGGCTAGCCTCCTAGAATGTTTGGATGCTCGTGGGTGTCTTATAGCAGATGTAGAAGGTTTGTGTTGTTGTGTTCTATCGATTCCACTTCCTTAACTGAAACATAGGGAGTTGAATCATATCATAGTAACTCTTCCTCACATGTTTAGCTTGGTTGGATGGTTACTTGGGTATTTGTAATATTCCCAATTAGCCATGAGCTAGTTGGAATATTAAATTTTGTTTTGCTGCTTTGTTTTATGAATAAGAGGACAATGGAGGTCCATAATTCTCCTTAATAATTAATAAATCAATGCCAATATGAAAAGGATAGATCTTAGCAGCTTAATTGAGCACCCTTAGGTGTGGAAAGGGGTTGGAACACCTTGACTGGGTCAACTTTGACCAAATCAACAGCGTTGTCATGGAGGAGTGGCCATCAATGAAAGACAACGCAGTTTTAGATGGAGATGATTTGTATGAAAGTAGTGCTATTATTGGATGGGGCTTAGGTTTTGAAATCTAATATCTTATTTAAGGAAGAGGATGGTAGCCATTATTCATTATGTTGAATGTTGATGTTATTATATTTCTGAATATATGGTTTGTTTAGACATATATATCTCTCTTGCTATTTGGGTGTTCCTGATCAGGAATCCCACCTCTTCCATTGAGAATCTCTTGGAGGAGTATTATACTACATTGTCCACTATCAGGCTTAAGGCCAAGCTTCATCTTTCATTTACATCATAGATCCTGTTGCGGGTTTGGTTGTTTTGCAAGTTGCAGTAGTGGATTCTAGATCTGGGTCATTTCATTGCTTATTTTCAATGGAGGAGGCTTCCTTTCCATTGGGAGGACAGTAAGGAAGGCCCTTGAGCATATTTTCAGATCTTGGCATCAAACCAACTATTTTTTTATCCCTACAACACAGTTTTCTTCCAGATCTGCGTTATTTCTGTAGGAGGAGTTGTAGTGTGGATTGGCACACCATTTGGAGAGTTGGTTTTCTAGTGAAAGGGATATGCCTTTCATCTGGAGGATCTATTGGAGGAGGCTATTTTATTGATCATATCAGATCAGCCACACTTTCCAGATCTGTATTTTGCAATGGATCTTCAGCCTAGGGCTTAGATTCCCATCTTGTACATGGTGTTTTGCTGAAAACCCTTAAGGGGTTCTTCAAAGGAGCTTGTATAGTGCTCAGATCTATATTGGATCTATATTTTGAGGCACATATCGGCCCTAGATTTGTTGTATACTCATTTTCTATAGAAGTGGCTTATAAACAACGTTGTAGCAGTCTTCCAACTTTTTCTATATAGTAGCAGCACCTCTTTTGAGGGATTTTTTCCATTGGAGGCTTGTTCTTTCTTTTTTACATCTTATGGCCCATTTATTATGCATATTTTGCTAATGTTATAACATATGAAAGGTCTCCATATTGGAATCTTGATTTTATATGATGATTTACACTATTGTTCCAGCATTTTGCACTATATTCCTGCTTTTCCCATTTGGGAATATTATAGTGGTATCAGAGCATAATCTTAGCACAGCCTGTGCATCATGAAAATCCAATATGACATCTGAATAAGGAGATCCTCTTACTGATAGAGAGAAGAGGTATCAAAGAAGGAGACACCAGAAGTTGATTATACAATGCTAAAGAAAACAAGGGTAAAACCCCATTATCAGGAGGAATTAAAGGGAAGGATTTCTCAAGACTTCTTTTCCAAAATATTTAGGGCATTAACAAATACATCATAGAAATGAGGATGGAGAGATGTATAAATTCTCCAAAAGAGCTTGTGCATAGAGAAATATTTAGATTTTCATATTATGGGTGTGAGCATTCAGCCACACAATCAAATCTACAACGCTATACCATGCCTATGTTTATAGCAAGAGATATGGAGGAAGGAGATGTGCCAAAGGAGGAGACTCTTGGTGACTATCTTCAAGAATATGAATCTCAATCACAAAGGTTCAAAGATCATCTAAACTTCCAAGAGTTTTGCAAGATCAAGGAGAATAGAAGACCTAGCAACCATGATAGAAGCAAAAGGTGCAAGCAACATGATGTGGGTATATTCTCTCTATCTACTTTTGATGGGTCACCTAGGGCTTGGGTGAAGGATCTAAACACCTATTTGCAACAACACCAAGTTTCGGAAGATGAAGCCATTAGAGTAGTAGCGCTGCATCTTGAAGGTAAGGCTTATGCCTGGTGGTTTTATGAAACTTCTTCCTTGAATAATGTAAGGTTAGTGAAAATATTTGATGCAAAACATTAAGAAACATCCTTGGTTGAGCTAGCCAAGCTTAAACAAACAAAACCTTTGCATGAGTTGGAAGGATCTATAAACCCAACTCCATTCTAGAATGCTATTGAGGGGGTTAAAAACTCGGAGAATACCTTGCTAGAGGCAAGATCCCCACCTCAGAAAGAGCTCTTTTCTCAAAAGGAAGCCATGGAGATCTCTTTTTTAAAAGAGTAACTAAACAAAGAGCCTCTTAATGATTATGAGGCAACCTCCATTCATTATGAAGGGGAAGAGAAGGTAAGAGGTAACAACGTTGTCACATTAGGAGCAGATCTAGTACCTCATAGAGAGGAAGATGGAGAAATTTCTCCAATGAGAGGAATTTTTATACCTTTGCAATAAATTCCAAAGGATCTCACATGTGAGGATCAAGGCACAGTCCATGAGCAGCATGTGCCATCATTGGTAGATTGTGAGACCTTGAATGAAAGAAGAGGATAGGGAGGAGGACCATCATCATATGATTGGGAGCACACACCCCTATCTATTTCAGAAAGTTGATGCATAGAAGAGGTAGACTGATTTGTGCAGTGGAAGCAGGGACATGATAGTCTCATCTATTATGCATATGATATTGGTCCATGAGACATCACTATCTTGTGGCAAACCACTTGGGAAGCCACCTGATCCATATTTGGAGAGATGTCATGTCTCACATCATGATGCACCATTCATAGATCCAAAAATAATGGGAGCATTAAGAGGCCATGATACAGTGTTGAGTGTCTTCAATAGACTGAAGGAGGAGGGAGACATTCTCTCAACACCATCAATACCCACTCTCATTTCAGATTATGCGTTGTGGGAGGAGCAACATGGGAGGGATGACAACCTTCCAAAATATACCTTTGGCATGGGAGATGTCAAAGAGAATGGCAGCCATATGACATATGTTCTTTGTGATAGATCATCAGTGCTGTCACTATGGAAGATTGATCCATATTGGAAATCCCAACTGTTGGTGGATTATTCAAAGGATCTTTTCACATGTATGATACTTGATGACCAGCTACATGAAGAGGGTTATTTAGTCCGAGATGAATTAATCTATTATCATGGTAGGATCTTCTTATCTAGATCCTCCAGGCTCAAGGAGAATTTTCTATGAAAAGCACATGAAGAATTCCTTTTCAGCCATACTTATTCCATGAGAGCCTACAACACTATCATGGAGAGCTACACTTGGGAAGGCTTTGGAGAGGAACTATATCAGAATTTTCAAAGATGCATGAACCATTTGGAGATGGGAGAGATACATAACTCAATGAAGGAGTTATGACAGCCACCTCTTTCCTCTTTTGGAATGAGAGGGGATCTATCTATGGACCACTCCATTTGTATGAGCAGAAATTTTGGTGAGGAACATGCTTATGTACATAATGTTTTATTTGATGAATGTTTGCATTCCTTTACCATGTATATGCAGGCCATGGCTCCAAGGAGAAGAATTCTTCCATATAAAATTCATGGCCAACTTTGGGCCATAAACATTTCTGAACATGGCCACTCCCTTGGAGGATATAGGGAAATGTTGTATCATTGTGGGTGCACTCCAAAAGCACCAAACATATCTCACACTTTCAGCCATGGTGAGAAGACTTGGGCAGAAAGTAAGTGGTGTGGAAACCATTTAACATACCATTATCTGATGCAGTTAGGAGATTTACTTCGCTGGTTCCACATGTGGGACTATGAACCACCTCCATTTATGCAAATTTCTGTTTTTATGTACTTGGTTTTGATCCCATACTTTGATGATGTAATTATTCTTTTTATGGGAATGATTGGAGGGAGGATGGGAGGAATGTATGTGCTCTATGGGAGAGAGATTATCCATTTTCATTATACTACATGTTTCAGGGAGAACATTGGGAAAACCATGTTTGTTTCAATTGAACTATTGTCTCCTTGTGGGATGAATTATTTGCATCTCATAAGAACTTTGGAGGAGAAATTCATGGAGGGATGGATTGGTGGACACTTAGCTTATGAGGGAAGCTTATCACATGATAGTGTCACCAATGGTGGAGGAGAAGAGTTGTAGCACTCACCTTGTCAGTTTCTTGAGGACAAGCAACATTTGGGAAGGGAGGACTGTAATATTCCCAATTAGCCATGAACTAGTTGGAATTTTAAATTTTGTTTTGCTGCTTTGTTTTATGAATAAGAGGACAATGGAGGTCCATAATTCTCCTTAATAATGAATAAATCAATGCCAATATGAAAAGGATAGATCTTGGTAGCTTAATTGAGCACCCTTAGGTGTGGAAAGGGGCCAGAACACCTTGACTGGGTCAACTTTGACCAAATCAACAGCGCTATCATGGAGGAGTGGCCATCAATGAAAGACAACGCAATTTTAGATGGATATTCTTTGTATGAAAGTAGTGCTATTATTGGATGGGGCTTAGAGTTTGCAAGATCATATCTTATTTAAGGAATAGGATGGAAATCATTATTCATTATGTTTAATGTTGACATTATTATATTTCTGAATATATGACCTGTTTAGAGATATATCTTTCTATTGTTGTTTAGCTGAGATTGAGTGTTGTTTAGCACTGGGTGTTCCTGATTGGGAATACCACCTCTTCCATTAAGAAGCTCTTGGAGGAGTCTTGTACTACATTTTCCACTATCAGGCTTAAGGCCAAGCTTCATCTTTCATTTACAGTGTAGATCTTGTTGAGGGTTTGGTTGTTTTGCAAGTTGCAACAGTGGAGTCTAGATTTGGGTCATTTCATTGCTTATTTTCATTGGAGGAGGCTTAATTTCCATTGGGAGGATAGTAAGGAAGGCCCTTGAGCATATTTTCAGATCTTGGCATTAGGCCAATTGTTTATTTATCCCTACAGTGCAATTTTCTTCCAGATCTGTGTTATTTCTGTAGGAGGAGTTGCAGGGTGGATTGGCACACCATTTGGAGAGTTGGTTTTATAGTGAAAGGGATTTTCCTTTCATTTAGAGGATATATTGGAGGAGGTTATTTTATTGATCATATCAGATCAGCCACACTTTCCAGATCTGTATTTTGCAATGGATCTACAACCCTAGGGCTTAGATCCCATCTTGTACATGGTGTTTTGCTGAAAACCCTTAAGGGGTTCTTCAAAGGAGCTTGTATAGTGCTCAGATATGTATTGGATCTATCTTTTGAGGCACATATCAGCCCTAGATCTATTGTATACTCATTTTCTATAGCAGTGGCTTATAAATAACGCTGTAGCAGTCTTCCATCTTTTTCTGTATAGTAGCAACACCTCTTTTGAGGGATTTTGTCCATTGGAGGCTTGTTCTTTCTTGTTGTACATCTTATGGCCCATTTATTATGCATATTTTGTGGTTTTTATAACATATGAAATATCTACATATTGGCCTCTTGCTTTCATATGATGATTTACACTATTGTTCCAGCATTTTGCATTATATTCCTACTTTTCCCATTTTGGAATATTACAGATGTGGGAGGAGTGTGCTATAATTCTCTTGTTATTCTATAGGGATGAAGATCGAGATTATAACCTTAAAATGTATGTAAGTGTTTGATATTTGATCCATAAGATCAGAGACATTAATATTATCCATAGCTAAAGGATTGTTTTGTAAATGTATATTAGACCTTGTAATTTGATATTGGTGAGAGGAGGGGAGATATAGAAACATCTATATGTAATAGTATTTTCTTAATATAATGATACTTTGAGCCCTGCCATCCTGTGGTTTTGTTGTTGATGTATTGTTGATTGCATTTAAGTAGTATTCTTCCCAAGAAGGAACAACCCCCTTCTCAGGAATAAGTTCTACATTTGTAGGTGATACATTTGTATGATTTTATTTCAGTTATAATTATATTATGTTAATCTCATGTGTATTTATTATCAACTAGTATACTTCTAGAGTGATTGGTAATTGGTTTAAACTCATTAAGGATATCTTCTAAAGCATTATCTTGTTCATGTGCCAACATATGGTATCATATGACTTATTGATTTATTCATGTCGGTTTAAATTATAATGGAAACATATTACCATGAGGAAAATAGACCTTAAGAGTCATGATTACATTTATCTCACCTGAACCGACTAAGCCCCATTTATATTCAAGTTTGAGAAGAAGTGGTGATTTCTTTGAAATGTAATGAAAGTGTGATTTACAATGATTTTGGTTGTTATGCTCTCAATATAGCTTAGGCTTTAGTCCTGAAAAAATTGTATATGTACCTTATAAGTCAACAAGCCCTGGGTTTATAATAAATATATGACGTTTATGCAAATAAACTACTCAACATCATTAGATCAAACCTTGTTTCTATGAATTGTAACACTCATTCCAGCAGGCTGATCTTCCTTTTTTTCATTTTTATGCTCCTTAAAGAATGAAGTGTATCGAGCATCCTTTTATCACTTGTTTTAAATATACCTCATATCGAACACACTACTATGTATTCTTTGAGCTCATTAAACCATGAAGAAGACAACTTATCAAGTATCATTTTATCTCTTTTTTGGAATCTTTAAAATGGAACAAAAAAGACACTATCAAGAATATTTGTCTTCTCTTTCATGTTGTCTAAAATACGAAGGAGATCTAAATAAATAAAAAGAAAAAATGGGAGCGGAATCACTTATGTCGATTCCATCAATCAAAAAGGAAACATTAGTCGCATTTCCTTTGAAAAGAGCACTTGTTTGTATCATTACCATATAATTGGGTTTTAGATTACCTAGAAGTTATAACATGCATATGTGTCTATTCACTGCTTTGGTTGTCTAATCTTCCAGTCACTATGGAATGTGCACCAATACTTCTTATGTTGTTGCATGGTATCATGTGGTGGTCATTAGTCAGTGCTGCAAAGTCACTTTTGTATCATTTCATTACATGTTCAAGGGAAGTCTAAGCCTTAGTAATTCATCTGTAGTTGTTATTGACCTTTTGTGTTAACCATCCTTGTGTCAATTGTATTTCATGAATTCATCCATTCACATAATATCTTTGTCTATTCCATATCGATTCATGGGGGATATTGTAAGGCCCTCCTTCAATAAATCTTTTCATGGCAACTTTACCTCATTATCTAAAAGATCGATCTAAGAACTAGAAGTAACTTAGAGCTTGAAAACCTCAATGAAAATGCTCCTCGTGATCAGCAATGGGTTTACCTCATTGAATCTTGATTGATTGAGTTTATGAGTGTTTTATTTTGGCTCATTTATTCACATTTTTTGGACTATGTTGGGTACCTTGGGATCCATTTTCATAATTGATGGGTCCACTCACTTTTTTTAGTGTTATACCTTATTTATTATAAGTTAGACAATTTCTACCATGTTTAGTATCAGATCATTTATTCATATGTTGTAGATTCATACCATCGAGGTTGAGTAGAATACCTTGGGATATGGACATCTCACTCTTATATGGAACCCTTCCCAAGTTGTGTTTGAGTTATGTATTATTATATGTACTTTGAGTGCTACTCTTGGAAACCTGTTTTCTATGCTTCCATAACCCTAATAATGTAAATTGTGACATTGATCACATTGTTTTTTTTTTGTGGCTATGATCTTTTGGTTTGTCATATAGATCCACTGTGTATTTCTCTTGGCCATGTATTAAAATTTCATGTCATGGATCCACAGTGTATGGTTTGAAACCATGTTTAGTTTCTCTTTATATCAAGCTTGGTTATGCCCCACTCGAGGATGATTATCTTATGATTGAGACTTGGATATAAGTATTGCTTCGAACTGATCTCTTGGTATTAAATAGTTCCTCGCATTTTGATACATGTTTTCATAATGCATTCTGTCTATCGGTTTCTCTTTGACCTAATGCATTAGGGGGCATCTATTATAACCCTATTTGAAACTCCATTATAGTGAGAGACCTGAGTTCAACTTAACCCAGTCACTGGCTAGAATGCATCCCCTTTCACCCTTATTTTAACATTCTAACAAAGAAGATATTAGATGTTATAGAGATGAATTGCATAATTGAGTAATTTCTCATCATTATTTGTCACAATTTCATAATTATGAAATAGTAATTATTTCATAATTGAGGAAAAACTCATAATCGAGAAGAGGGTTCTTAGTGAGTTGGGAAAATCTCATAATTGAACATGAAATTTTTGCATTACTTGTAATTGTTTGGGTCACATAATCTAAAAAAGTGATGGAAAACCCACATTACACAAGCCATAAGAAGAATGATGATCACTTATTATCGACAACAAATTTTGATTGGTTTTCCCAGCCATTAATATGTCAATTTGGTCACTAGATTATCTATTTTGCATTCAATTTTAAAGATTTAAACGATCCAATCAAGTTCAATCCACAGTTAGTAATCATGGAACTAAATGAAATAATTTAGTTATAAATAACGAAATGCTTCTCATTGTTTGTATAATGAAGTTAGAATTTGAATGTTGTGAATGATAATTGAGCTCTATGAATGAGAATTTCATCATTGTTAATTTAAATTTTGACGAGAAGGTGATAGTTAGTTAAAGGTTTGAGATAAGTTTCTTCTAATCATTCCCTCCATGAAACTTCATCCCTAGAAACAAGATTGAGTTCTATTGGCCAGGTCTAATCGTGGGTCTAATATACATTTCTCTTTATTGTTTCCTTCAATAAAATTTGCAATATAGTATTCCAGGTATGATAAAAAACTATACAATTTGTACAGTTTGATTGAATGTTCCCATGCAACTATGAATTGAGATATTTAGTTTACATTCTCCTCAAAAACTATAAATCATTTTGTATACAAATTATTTCAAATAAATTTTTATTAGTCCTTGTTGCAGGCATGGTGGGGACTATAGTAATCGAAATGGGCGATATTCATATTAGTTTAACTTGCTTAACCTTTTTATTGTTGAGATTTTGTGTATTTGGGATAGCATCAGGTGTGCCCTGGAACTTTGTGGAGGGGATAAGAAACACATCAACTCCAAAACCCATAAAGCATTTGGAGAAATTTCATCTGGTGTTGAAGTTATTCAAATAATTAATTTTTTTAGAGAGGACCCTAAGTCTAAACTTAGGAAATTAGAAAAATTAAAGTGAATTAATTAAACACATGTGTCGAAATGTTCTAAGTGATGCAGATCAAGCAGACTTTTAATCCTAGCCATTGATAAGAGATTTAATCATGGTCGTTGATGTGTTCAACAAAAAAGTATAAGAGAAAGGCTTTAGGGTCAATTGGAAACACACACAGAGAGGCAGAGTTGAGGAACTGATATGGAATTCTAGGCTAGGGTTTGCTAAGAATTTTCGGAAGATTTTTCTGCAACGAGGGGTAGTATTGGCTGAGGAGATTATCTGATCCCGGATCCAAGAGTCGGCAAGAGGAAGAGGAGTAGCAATTAAGGTCAGCAGAAAGGAGCAAGGGCAGTAGCAGCAGTTGCGTAGCGCATAGGCTTCAGCCACTACGCAGGTGCTATGCAGGCCCAGTAGGGGCAGCACTGCAGCTTCAGAGGTCTTCCAGAGTTAGGCAGAGGCCTCCAAAGGTAGTGTAAGGACTACAGCCCCCACTCTAGGGTTACGCAGTCCCCTTCTGAGCAACGTAGAGGCACGCAGAGCATAGCAGGGCTGACACTGGGGCTTTAGGGGCAACGATGGGGTTTCTAGGGCTAGAAAATAGATGAGTCTTGTAAATCCCATTTGAGGGTGTGGATCAGTTAGCTTTTGGTCTCAGAATAATAGGTATTGCTGCAAATTTATCATTTTCTCTGTCAGGTTAACCAGTTGGGTGCCCATATTTGTTATACTCAGATTCTACATAATAATAATAAACCCTCATATCCGCTGCACCGGTTTTCCCGCATTGGGTTTTTCCAGGGCTATTGTTCGAAAAATCTGTGTGTCACTTTGTTTGAATGAGCATATTATTCGGTAAATGATTTGCATGTGTGTAGGTTGTTAGTAGTGTTTACTTTGGTATTTTCTAAATATTTTCTCGAAATAACTTGTATAATTTAATCACAAGTAGGAGAAGTAAACCATGATATTACAGTAGGATTTTTGCATTAATGTATTCATAAATTTTCATAGTTATTAGTCCCTGTTGCTGTTAAATGAGCATATTTTACAACTTATAGTCTTATTGGCCTCTTCCCGAGGTATACCTTATATTATGTACATTTTTCTAGTCGTATATATTCACCCTGTAAACCAATGTTAAAATTAATTTACTACATTAAATGTTATATTATTTTCCATAGCTTATCTCCCTTAGCTTATACTTGTTTGGGGTAATCGCTTTACTTGTTAATATATATGCATGACACGACTGTCGGCATGTGGTTGTGTGGCACGACAAGACTTTCTGCATATAATGGTGTGATGTAATCAACTAGCTGGCTTCAGACTTGGATCACCTATTCCACTTATTCCTCAGTCCAACAACAATGGATGGAGCTTAGGAAGGCATTTTATTCTTCTCAGGGTTTGATCTTTCTTCTTCAGCTAACCTTAGTGTTCTCTTCAAGGTTTTGATTTCTTATTCTTGTTCCTTTATGACTGTCGTCATTCGCACATTGTTGTTTCCTGTGAGTTTGGAGATGGCCATAGAACATCCAACTGTCGGAACCAGATGAACCAATGAATCTAAAATCACAACCTTGCTCTTGGAGGTGGTCACTTCTTGATTGCTATTTTCTTCTGAATTTAATCTGCCCTCCCTCTTCAATGAATGCCTCCAAATCAACAACTACATTCATCTCAGAAGCATTTCATTATTCGTATACAATTTGTGAGGGAAAGTGATCAGGTGACATGTAAGACTATTTCGGAGATAAAGTATACTCTTGCTCCTCCTGACCTTCTCCTTCTGACTCATCGGACAGGATAAGTGTCAACTTCTTCCATGTTGTGCCTCTAAGAATTATTTTGGCTTGGATGCTTAACTTTTTTAAGAATCTTTCCTTTTATACTTCTCAAGTGTGGGAACTTCCTGTGCAGCTTCCAATGCTTCCACAAGTGCAGGCTCGTCTTCTACTATGATCTCTTCTTGCAAGATCTCTTTCGTTGTTTTTTCAATCTTGTTCCACCACTTGAATTAAGCTCTATTTTCCTTCAACTCGCGACTATAATACGTATGAAGATTTGTTTGCATTTGTCCTGTAGGTTCGAATTCATTACTATTCAATTGTGCTTCTCAGCTCACAACTAGAATGCTTGGATTAAGCTATGTTCACCTTTAACTCACAACTAGAATACATGACGAGTAGTTTGGCTTTGATGTGTAGGTTCCAATCCTTCCGAAGAGCTTTGTCGTTGCACAAGCTTTGTTGTTTCGCGCTTACTATTTTCGTTGCTATTTCACAAGAAAATTTTAGTAATCACTTCAATTTTTGGAAATGAATTTCTGAAAGTTATTTCATACGTTAATTTAATTTTGCTAATAATGTTAGAGTTGATTTCTGCCAAGAAACCTTCATACATTAATTTAATTCATTAATTTAATTTTGTTGATAGTTTTGTCTTATTTCATGGAGTTGATTTATACCAGAAACACCACCGACATCCATAATCTTGACTGAATTTGGTCATGGCCATGGCTTTTGAAGGCCAAATCACAACTAAAATGATTCATTCTAACTTCAACAGTCTTTTCTTATTTTTCCACCTACCTTTTATTGCATTCTAAATCTAAAGCTTTTGCTATCCATTTGATATTAGGGTATATTTCATTCTGAAGCTTGAAGCTTCTCTCATCCTTTTTATATTAAGGTATTCTAAATTTTGAGAATACCCTTTCAGAATTAAGACGAGAATATCTACTTACCTGGAGTGTTGTGACTGCGTCCGCAGCAGCGATAGGTACCTTTGGGAAACTTGGGGTTAAATGGAGTTCAACGAACAACATCCCTGCGAGCAAAAGACTGAAAAATGAGGAAGTGGTCAACCTCAGAATTATAACATAGTTCAATGAGAAAAATCAATTATGGTTGATTTTCATGAAATTATAAAATAGTTCAAAGAATAAAATCAATTATGGTTGATTTTCATGACATTACAAGCACCTCTAAATCTTGCAACACATAAAAACAGAACCATAGTTGGAATGCGTGCTTCCTTTTATATGATGTTGCTCCTTTGCTGTCCTGGAATCTCATGTATTGAATTATGTTCTTCCCTCAGGTTCTTGGGCTTCAAGACAATGACTAAAAATAAATCATAGTGACTCTTCAAGCGAAAGTGTAGTGACTCTTCAGGGGAGATACAGTTTCTGGTGAGACAAAGCTCTTTATGTAATTGATTTATTTTGAAAATTTCTGCAAATAGCACATGCACCCTGCCAACTCACCTATCCTTCGCTGGAACAACTTAGTGATAGCAGATTTCCCTCCAATTCGGTGTGTCGCGAATAATGGCCCTCCGATATCCCGTGTCCTTGGGAGGAGGACGATATATTGATGTGGATGTCGGCTCCTTTTACAACTACCATGGTGAAGTAGGTGGACTGATAGTAAACACTCCTCTGGCTTAAACAAAATTCATCTGAGCGATAGGAATTTACTCAAACATTAAACATTGGTAATTGATAATTGGATACTCACATGTGGCGTAATGCAGGTTTTCATGATTTCCACCTTCTTGTAGCCCAGTGTGTATGATTTTCAATGCTTTCCAAAGAGATACATCTTATCGTATCTGTGACAAGTAACTACACAATTAAATAAATTCCATTTCATATCATGAAATATATTTACAATATTTAAATATGCTCACGCTTTATTGAGTGAATGATTTATATAATTTTTTTAAAAATCTTAATTATCTTTCTGGCTTGCTATTTTGAACATACAAAACTTTTAAGTGAACTTAAATCTATAGTAATTCTGAAAAATTGTAGGTTGATTTATGCACCTTCATCTGAATGGTCCTCTCCATATAGAGAAGCCATTATCCAAAATGATGTCTTTCCCCCAAAGGGCATATAAAAAAGGTCCATGCATCACCCTAATGCTAGAGTTCCTCAGAACTATAACTGGAGATGTAATTATTGCCATCGTCTGCAAAGAAAAGAAAGGGATAGGGAGATGTAACTGTAGCCACTGCCTTCCACGAAACTAGAAGAACTCTTCCCCCAGAAATTGTGTTTAGTGTTCACAACATTGAGACCATTATACATAAATCATTATATAAAAATGAGAAAACTCATTATCTAAAAATGAACAAAATTACACTCGGTGCTCGGCAGGGACTTGATGTTAGGTCAATGATTGTGCTCCCGGTTGCGGTTCTACAGACTTCATGTACCATTAAAGGGCTTTGTCCCTTAAAGGATGTCTTATTTAAAATCTTCCTTCAGTTACTATAACTTATATATCTATGTTTGGATCTACCACATCTCTATAACGAAGGTCACTCTTGATCATGAAGGTCTGAATCTGGGGTTAGGTATGTGTTTGTCACTATTCCTGGGCATGTGACTTTATAAATAATTGGTGGTGCTTCAACTACACTAATGAGGTTGGCCCTGGATGGATCAAACCCTCCTACAACTAGCTAGCGGTCTCTCTGCATCAATACTTACACTGGGTGGGGACCGAGCATCTCGCTAGCTATAGCATGAATAGAGGGGATATGTTATTTACTTCCATCTAAGCGATCCAAGTACTCAGGTTCCTATCCTATCCCATCTATTTGAGTATCTGATAACGCGCCATGCCCATGCGTGTAAATTATTATTTGCTTTATTGTCCTCTGCTAATAATACTCAAATATTTAAAGATTGCAGATGCATTTACTGAGAGGGTTTTGCATTAAATTTCAAATGGCTATTATTTTCCTACGGTACTAATAGAAAATTATTTTTCAATTCCTAGCAGGTGGTCCAAGGCATGATTCCCTCTCATCGGGATGTTCAACATTCTCTTTTATTAATGAAGATTGGAATTTCCAAAAGTTTCTCTCTAATTTCTAAAGTGAGAAGGCCATTTTCCAACTCTATTCATGCCTCTCTCTTATGCACATAGACCAACTTTCACTATTCCCCTCGTGAGTGTAGGGGTTCCAGCATTCTTTGAGCAATTCTCATTTGTGCTAGAGCTTAAAATTGCACTACTTAATTTCAATGGTTGAAAATAAAGTTTAACTTATGAGATTTTTGTCTCCTTGACGGGAGTCACACTTTTCACAAAAGAGACAGCATTATTTGAGAGAAGCTATAGAATTCCCTTAATAAAACACTCATGTATGAATTCCTTCGTGCAACATCCCTCCTCTTAGGCAAGGACTTGTTGCTCCGCAACCTATCTTGTTAGCCCCTGCCACCTGCGGCATGGTAGAGACTATTGTAATCATTTTTAGTCCCTAGTATTAGTCCCTTTTAATTTTAAGCTAAAGTTTTTAACTTTCATTCTTATTTAATGTTTTAAATAGCCTATGAAATTGATTTGAGGGTTTTGATGGCCAATAAGATGTTTCATCATCTTATTTGGCCTTTTCCCAATGCATTCGAGGGAGGTAGGTTATCTTATAACTTCATTGCACTTATTGATTTGATTTCTATTTGGTACTGGAAGTAATGCTAGCATTAATCGGTAAGCATTAAATGTTTGATGTTTGCTTGTTTCAAAAGTTATGTAATAGTATACAAAGGGAAACCTACAAAGGACACGTGCCTTCCATGATGGCTGTGTGCATGCCTACCAGATGGTTGTGTGCATGCCTTCGTCTGGTGTTTCTTCACATGCCCTTGGTGTGGTGCTTCTTTACAACTATGCTACTGCTTAAGGTTCTAGTGTTGCTGGGCTGGATTCCGTTGGAAGGAAGGACTACTGCTGCTGGATTCTGATTGTTCTGCTACTATGTTGCTGCCATGCTTCTGGCGCTTTTACTGCTGATTCTACTACCCCCTACAGATGCTAGTTCTTATTCTGATTTTGCTCGAGATGAATCTGTCACCGGTATAGCCAAGCCAATGTCAGGGCTTAGGTACCGACTTACTTACCAATTATTGAAGCTTCTTTACACTTCAAAAGACCTACTCAGATACTCCAGCCCAGGAATGTCTTTCTCCTCCACCCACCGCGCTCTTCCCACCACTCTGTCCAGCTCTTCCGTCGCCTTTTCAAATGTTTCTAGTTTTTTCAGGAGCTCCGCCAACGCCCACTCCACTAGCGTCACAGAGCTCTCGGTGCCGCCCGCTATGATGTCCTGCATACAGAGAATTCAAAGGGTTCAGAGAATTAAAAAGGATTGGTAACTCCATTAAAAAAATAGAGACGAGAAAGCTTCTCAGTGCGTGCCTGAGTGAATGCTTTGACTTTGATTCGACTCAAATTCAGCTGGGGATCATCGGCCTGCTATATCAGAACGCCCACCATATCCTTCACCACATAATTCTCCACGCCCTTCCTTCGCCTTTCATGTTCTTCCAACACCTCCTCCAAGAAATCATCCAACCGCTTGCTCAGCTTCTTCATATGCCTTTTCCAGCCTATCCTTTTCCAGCCCAGGCTTGACCCTAAGTTTTAGAGAGCAGCAAAGCCTAGGCTTGACCCTTATCTCTGAACAACAAAGTTCAAAATTGATAGATGCTTCTCTCTGACGGTTTCCTTCTCTCTTGTTTCTTTAATTGATAAAGTGATTTTATCGAAGAAAATTATGTACAACTAAGAGGCTACATGCAACCAAAGTGTTAAGCTTTGTGTATTATATTAAATAATTTTAAAATATATTAAATTTAAGCTGGATGGCACACAGCGAGAAACTAAGTGCATGGTTTGACACAGCTAGAAACTAGTGGAACATGCAAGCAAAATATTAGTCAATACCTTTGCAATGTGATAAATCTGTGATCCTTCTTGTGCCAGTGCATATTGGAATATGAGTTTCCAATCTCTTGCTCTGAAATTCAAATGCAGCAAATTCATGGGAAACCTCAGTAGCCTTTGGAAAGCTAAGAGTTTGACCTTGTCATCTTCATCACGGATCTTCACAAATATCGCAAACAGTAATTCTGCTACAAAAATACGAAAAGAATTAAGAGTATGTACAACGAGTCATGTCCTGCTTCAGAGAAGATTCGTCACTATTTACAACTTAAGCTTATAACTATTTTTACTCTGTTATGGACAATTTTAAGACGAAATTTGCAATTCCCATCAAAGAAAGGATTTTGAATTCCATCAAAAAAAATATTGTTTTTATTGTATTTGAAGCGGCCACTGAACAGATTCAGATTGTGTTCCTCTCTGTTCTTCGACATTAACGTCTACATATGTCTTTTCAAAATGCTATCAGAGGTAAACCCTGGTTCAGAGAATTAAAATATCAAATAAAAATAGATTCCACCTTTTTCACCTACTTCAGGGGGCTCAATTTGCAGGAACAGCTGAAAAGCAGATCATCTGACTCGGACACTTGAGTCCTTAAGGATGCTGGTTATTGCATCATGAATGGCCTCTGGGGGCCACAGTTGCAGGGTGTCATGTCCTTTCATATTGTTTGCCATAAGTGATCAGAGTTTCCCTAACACTGTGACAAAGATTACTTCTTTACATATGTGAATTTCTTCCAACGGGGAAAATTAGTATTCACTGCCATCAAGCACAGCTCCAGATTGTGCTACCTCTGTATTCGTAAGTTAAAATAAAACGGAGACTACTTTATAACAACCATGCCAGAAGCATTATGAACAAATTGTTAGTCGAGAAATTACAAGCTTAGCATTCAAGCCTTAGGAAAGCCGAATCAGTATGAGTATCCACAATATTTGATGCACAGCTCGTGACTATTTCTAGAGGGCTTTACCTATAGGCTGCTTCAAATATTTGCAATGCTGCATTTAGGGCTACATGACAGGAAAAATCTTGTCAGATATTTCATGTTGAAACTAAAGATTCACATACCTGGAAACTCCATGTTGACTTTAGACAAAAAGGCCACAAACCGGTGAAAGCATATCAAAGGTCAAGTGCATCACAAGACTCTAATTTATAGAGAAATGAACAATTGATCCATTTCCAGTTTTTAATCTCTGAAATATATCAGGAATTGTTTGTTAAACAAATACATGGCAACCATTAAACAAACACTAAACCATTTGATAACATAGCTGGAGCAGCTGCATATATAAATCTCTCCATATTGATCTATTTATTCACTTACGCAGATTATTTTGAGCAACGGTAACGGCATATCACCAGCCAGGACCCACCCTCCCTTACGAAATAGAAACCGCGATTAGAACTGGAACTTTTTCCACCTAAACTCAAACAGCGGCTGGAGAATCCAAACTAAAGCTGGAGGAGAAAGCTCGGATTGGGTCGACTTGGACTTCCACTGAAGCTGTCGCTTACGCAGCAACAGTAGCATTAATCCTTCGAAATTCAGTTATCTGAGTCTTTTCGGACGTTGTCCACAACATTATTCAAGGTGGGAGCCAATTAGCTATCTTGAAGCCCAGCCTTGAACTAAGCCAATTAGCTATCTTCGAACCCAACTCAAAACAGGGACTTGCTGCCCCACAGCCTATCTTATTATGAATTTAAAGTTGTTTTCTCTTTTACTTTTACTTTGTTCGAGCTAAAAACGCTCTCTTGGAGAGCAATTAATAATAAAATTTTCTAACCACTTGTACATTTTCTTGGAAAACTAGAAATACACATCGAAATGGCTTGGCTAGCAAGTAATAAAAGTGTATGTAAGTATACCAATTATCCCTTTCTTTCTGGTTTTTTTGCTTATTCAAATTACCTTATATTTAAACTATACGAGATATATATTTTGACCTCAACACATTAACTTTCTAATAAATTTTCATCCACCTTCTTTGAAGCATCTTTTTTGTGAAAAATTCCTTTTCAGCCCCGTGGAAAATCAATGAAAAATAATTTTCTGCCAAAATAATAAATCATGCAGTTTATAAAACAATTGCCGCCTGGCAGTGAAATGCCAACTCGGTCGGTGGCATACCTGATATTATTATTATGTGTGATTTATTATTATTATGTGTCAGTTTCAAAAAAAATTGTTAAAAAAATATTATTTTTTTAATATAAAAGATTTTTGTTATATTTTTAATTGAATTTTAATTATTTTAAAATAAGTTAAAAATTTTTAAATTTTTAAAAATAATATTTTATTTTTTAAATAAATTTATATAAACATTATATTTTTTTAATAGTTTATTTTTTTAATTTTATAATTTTTTGAAATCATTTAAATTTGAAAATATAAAGAGAAATTACTTTTTTTTTAATGTAAATTCTATTTTTAATATAAAATTGGATAAAATCCATGGTTTTTTTTTGAAAGAAAAAAACTCTGGCATTCATATTACTCATATCTGACCGTCTTACATAAATCTTCAGTGAAAAATCTGTAGTAGAAATACCATTTTAAGTGAGCATGCCATACTTTCATATCTGTCATTTCATTTAACATAAAGTTTCAATAGTGAACACTTTGAGAATATCAGGAAAAAAAAAAAACTATAGATTTTAGTGGTTGACACAGCCTGTCCATAGTCGCACTGTCTATAATACTAGTCCCAGGGTCACAACAGATGCCCAGCAAGGTGCATATGAAATGCAAGTAAAACAATCACGGTGGATCAACAATCTGCTTCCCCAGTGGATCATTAACTTCAAAAAAACAAAAAGGGTATGACAAAATAGGCCCGAGAAAAATATCCTTCCTGATTTCTGGTTAACGTAGACTTGACAAATTCTGAAAAGCATAACAAAGTAACATGACCAGGAACATGTTAATGAAATCAAGAAAATTTTACCGAACCCACTGCTCGATGCCCCTCTGCATCCACCATTTCATATTGCATAAAACCAAAATTACCATGCAGACCTCTCTTTGATAATCTATCTGCTTGGGAATTATTTTCTCGGAATATGTGCTTGAAGTTTATAACATTGAAAGTGTCCTTCATAACTTTAATACGCTCCATCCAGGTCAGTAGATGTCCAGGGAAAATATTGGTACCCTAGTTGAGATGCTCAATGAGGACCAGCGAATCACCGAATACCGATAAGTTATCAATACACAACTGCGATACGAACCATAATAAACCCCACAAAGCTAGCACTTCCGCCCTCATATTAGTTCCTACTCTGCCAAACCAATGGATCTTATAATGGCATAGTGGCAAAATCAACAGCCAAGAACCACATCCACATCTTGAATGTTGAGAAGCACCATCAAAGAAACCAACAGGATAGTGAATCTCGAAGGGACACATGCGCTTAGATAGGTCCACTGGTGTCCTCTACTCAGTTTTCAATTTATCCCATAGTTGTATGATACTGTTAGCAATCCCCTCCGGGCTGCTTCTAATCTCTTCAAATATCAATTTGTTCCAGCTACACCAAATGTACCAGTGGAACAAAGCTGGAAGAATTTTGAGATTTTGACTTTTCTTGTGTCCCCATGTTATAAATTCTTTGGTGTTTTCGATTTCTAGGATTTTCATCTTGAAAAAATCACATAACTCCAGTAATACTTTCTGAGCATAAAAACATTTGTAAAAAACATGTGAGTTATCTTCTCCCTCCATCATGCATAAACTACAAATACCAGGCCCTATCTTCCCTTTCCTCATTAAGTTGTCCCATGTAAGATTTCTGTTTTTAAGAACCAACCATAAGAACAGTTTCATCTTAGGTTGAGCCTTTGTCTCCCATATGCCCTTTAAATAACTGAATTCAGCCTCCTAGAAAGAATGTGATTGTAGCTTGTAATATAAATGTTTCACAACCAGCATACCATTCTCTACTAGTCCATTCCAGGTCACCCTGTCACCACCATTGTTCCAAAGGAAACCCTAACTTTTCAAATCCGTTGTATGCACTCCCCACTCCTCAATAAGATGTGCTGGAAGTTGAAGGATTTCCACATAAATCCAATGAGGAATGTCGTTGACCTGTTCCTGTATAATTTGGCACAAATAGAAAAGGCCCCTTCCATTAAGGTAGTTTACTAGCTAGCTGCTGCAGGTAGACAGGTTCAAATCACCCCACAGTCCCGACTGTCCAATTAGGATATTTCCCCTATTCCCAAAATACCACCGCAAGAACTTAGCAAAGCCTGACCAAGTCAATTTGAAACCATTCCAAATAATTGACACCCCCTTAAAGTTTCTCCACCCTAGTAGCATAAGTTCCTCCAATCCAGTTGTATGTAAATATTTAAACCTAATGATTTCATTCCAAAAGCCTTTAGACATCAGGCCCCTCCACATGGATTTCATCAAAAGAGCTCTCCCAAAGGTGTCCAAGTCCTTCAAACCCCACTCGCCACATTCCTTAGGCTTCATTATCATGTCCCAACTAGCCAAATGATACTTCCCCTTCTTCTCTTTGCCATTCCATAGAAATTGCACCATGACTCTTCTAATGTTGTTCAAGATCTTTTTTGGAATGACATAAATGTGAGCCCAATAAACCATTATCTGTTGTAGAACAACCTGGATCAATATAACTCTTCCTCCCATAGACAGCCATTTGGTTGACCAGCCCCTGATCCTCTTCTCAACTTTTTCCACCATCCAAATCTAGTCCTTATAAGCATAGTTATTTGGTTTCAAATAAAAACCTAAATATTTGAAGCCCAAACCCAAAGGCGCAGTGTTGAAATTGAATAAATCTCCAATGGCAGTAACCAGCTCATTACCATCCTCTACATAGTAAATACATGATTTACTGTTGTTTGATAGCATACTAGAGGTCACACACAATCTGGAGAAAATCACAAGAAAAGCTATCTGAAAAATCTGATAATCATACCGAAAATTAAGACATCATCAAAAAAATTGTTTTGGCTAATCTCCCTCGTGAAAGACAGTTTAATGCCCTTAATGTGGCCCAAAGCAACAACTCTCTTAATTTTAGTGCTCAGAGTATCCATGACCAATATGAAGAGAAGCGGTGAGAGTGCGAATCCCTGTCTCAAATCACGCCTCGGCCTGAAAAAACTTGATGCAACACCATTTATGATAACCGCCATGGATGTATTAGTCACACAACCTATGATCCAATTTACCGAAACCCTGTTAAGTCCAATCTTGGTTAAAACCATTCTAAGTAATCCCCAATCAACCCGATCGTATGCCTTACAGAGATCAATATTCATGACCATAGCCTTCAATTTCTTCGTATGGATGGAATGTATAACTTCTTGTGGTGATGCTACCGCATCATGAATGGACCTCTTAAATCTTTCAGCAATAGCTTTCGAGATGACCTTGTGGAGCTTATTGCAAAGGGAGATTGGTCGAAAATCATTAAAGGAATTAGCACCAAATTTCTTCGGTATCAGAACAAGAAATGTGGAATTTAACGCCCCACTGACCTTCCCATTCCTCCTAACATCATCAACCATCTCTATAATAAGGGAAACAAGAATGTCAGAAAAATGGAGAAAAAAATCTGGGGTCCATCCATCTGGCCCTGGACTTTTATCCATAACAAAAGATTTCAAGACAGATAAAATCTCCGAGTCACTGATAGGTTTGTAGAAATCCGACAGCAGCCTATCATCAAACATGATAGGAATATCCTCAACTTCCCAAACCTGATCTTCATAGTGAACTGGCTCCTGAGCTCTATACAAGTCTTCGAAATGTCTAACCACCGCCGCCTGAATGTCATCTGTGGAAAATTAGAAAGTTCCATTTTCCCCGATCTTCCAAATAGAATTTGATTTTTCACTCCGCTCCGCAAATGCATGAAAATACTTGGTGTTTTTATCGCGTTCGCAAAGCCAGATCGCCCTACTCTTAAGCCTCCATGACTGCTCCTCGATGAGAAGAATCTTCCGCTTCTCCCTTTCCACTTCCTTCAATTTTCACCAAATTCCCTCTTTTGGAATATCAACCTCCAATTCCTTCATTAGGCGAGCAATCTCCAATTCAAAAGCATCAAGGCAAGCTTTCAATTTTAGCTTTTTCCCATGCTCCCAACCCTTCACAACCTTCTTCAAACTCCGCAAAATTTCCATAAGGTAATCCATTGCAGAGATTTCCTTTCTCCGCAAGTATGCTTTGAAATGCTCCGCCACCAAATTGTTGAAATCTGGGTCCCCTAACCAAACGCGTTTAAACTTAAAAGGAGCACCTCCACCTGCCTTTTCAAATTCCCAATCAAGAATAATGGGTTTGTGGTCCGAAAGCAGTACATCACCAATTTTAGCTGTCCACTTCCCCATCTGCGTCAATAGATGAGAGTTAACCATGAAGTGATCAATTTTTTTACAGATCGAGGCACTTCCCTGTTTGCCATTGAACCAGGTGGGACCATCATCCAACATCCTCAGATCGCAGAGATTGTTTGAATTGAAGAGATCCACCAAATGTTTCGCCATAGGGTCATCGCGACCATTTAATCCCCACGTCTCCCCAACATACAAAGTGGAATTAAAGTCCCCGGCTATAATCAAATTATTCAGGGAAAGAATGACACAGTCAGCCATCCTCCACCAGAATGACACTCTATCCTGATATGGGGCATAAAGATTTATAATATGAATCCGATGCTTATAGCCACAGAAATGACCAAAAATAATGATTCCACCAAAGAAACCATAGGCCTTGAAAGAGGTCACAGCAGGATTCCACATGAAAATCTCCCCTCCAGAATGTCTGATAGCATCCCAAGCCCCAATGTGCCAAGCTATGAACAGTGAGCGAAAACAGGCAATGGGCCTATCAATGTTATTCATGGACTCCTGGATACAGATTAAGGACGGACTATGCATTAAAAAAAACTCCCACATAGACAGTGATTTCTCTCTACCCCCAAACCCTCGAATGTTGATGGAGACCAAATGTGTCATTGGACAACCTTAGAGGAATCAAGCGCTCTAAGTACCCTGTCAGTAGCTAAAGTCACCAGAACATCACGAAAATTTCCTTCGTCCAAATCCCCGACTGGACCCGACGATGAAATAGACCTTTTCTTTATCCTAGGTCGGCCTTTTCCTCTCCTAATAGTGACATTAGCCATGGTAGAAGGGCTAAGGTGCAAAGGGGGAGGTGTCAGTGAGACTACGTCGACAATCAGAGGGACTAGGTTCACATTGGGGTCCAGAAGCAGTATATCGAGGTCGTTGCCAACCAAGTTATGCTGAGTAAGGGAAGGAAATCCAGAAAAAGGTGATTCGGGAACTAGGTCCACAGAAGAGGGAGCAACATGATGACAATCAGAAGAGGGAGACAAAGGCACCGAAGACGATAAATTCAGAGGATCTGAGATGTGAGAATGTGATAGATTCCCAACATCAGTCACAAAATAATTTAGTGGAAAACTTAAACTAGGCATTTCAGAAGCCTCCCCAACCCCAGGAAATGTACCCCCCGCATGCATCAAAGATCCCCTGCCAGTTGGACCAGTCCCGCAAAAATCCAACCCCTCCCCCCGACCGTTATCAGCCTGAAAAGAATCGAGAGGGTTTTTAGACTTACACGAGATAATAGTAGTCGAAAGAGGTGGCGCCATCTTTGACAGTCCCTGACGAGAAGGCCTCAGGTTGCGTTGATATTTCGGTGCACCTTTGGCAAAGTCCTCCTTCCAGCACGAGCAAGATCTCATTCCTATGTCAAGGCACAGGTGACACCAGAACGGAGTGTTCCAATAGTCCAGATATTGTCTAAACACTTTATCATCCCATTCAAGATCAATCTCCACCTGCAGGCCCCCCGCAAAAGAGATCTCGACAAGAATCCAAGCCACCCTCTTGTCGAAAATACCCGTGCACTTAGGGTCCACATACTTGCATAGTCCAATGTAATTGCCGATGGACAGAAGCGTGATCGGTGACCAAAACTGTATAGGCAGTCCGAGTAACATAACCCAAGTCATATATGACATCGGAGCATTTTCCACGAGATGAAAATTCGCCGACCACCGAAACAGTGGTAAAAAGGATAGACCGTGTACCCAGGTCCTCAGAAGGATCTCAAAAACATCATCATCCTTTAGAAAATGGAAGATAAACCATCTGTTGGTTAATTTATTGGTCCAGGTTTCATATACTATAAGCTTACACCAGGCATTCATAAGCCAACACTGCAAATCACCCGAGCTTTGGCTGGTAAATTTCCAGCGACCCACTAAAGCCCTCGACAGAAGGCTCTCTGCATGCTACTTCATCTCTTCACAACTTAATTTTATGAGTTTCCTTGTAACGGTGGGCTTGTGTGGCTTGTGCAATCGTGGATTTCCGAATTTTAGTGAAGCAACATCCGAGAAAACCCCTTCAAACCCGAGCGCCTCCACCACCCTACGTTCCGGACCAGGCCCATCTGAAAACTCACGAAGATCATCAGCAGACGAAACAACCAAAGTGGTATTGAGACGTTGTGTGTCCCGAGATCTAGAGTATATGGTCGTAAGTGCATCCACCTCCGCCAGCACAATTGCATGCACAAAATCCTCGTCAAGGATCTTGATATCGAGAATGAGTATAGGACCACCCGTTGCCATGTACCCATAGGGATAACGTGGAACCCGTTAATTAAAACCACCACCCACCAACGGTAAGGGCCATAAATGGATAAACCATAAAAAAGTACTACAGCAAGGAAAATAGCCTAGAGGAGTAAACGCCAAGAATGAACAATCACCTTACACGACAGAATGTCACAATCACTAGTCGATAGTGGATAGAGGAAATGTCATCTCAACGTCTGAAGTACACCACCTTTTCGTAGCGTCGATCATGATCAATGACCCCCGCCACCCCAAACACATAATCCCCCACTCCTGGAATTTTTCTTTTTTTTTTAAACAATAATCATTCCCGGAAAATGTTAGTCCACCCCCCGAAAAAACCAATGGGGAATCAGAGACACACACCCTCAATCAAGCCAGGAAGTAAACTAAGGCGACCAATCAAGCTTTTGCACAACAACAATAGATATAGTTGCCAATGCTCCACCACCTATCCCACAACTGAATCTTCAGACTTGTGAAAGGCCTGTAGATTATCCAAGATTGTAACCATCCCCCAATCCCCTGCACAGTAGTCACCGGAAGCTCGAGCCTCTTAGGAAAGAAAAATTTCACAGTCAATCTGAACATTGGGTCATGGATAACATCTACCAATAAGTCCTCCTAACAAAAATCATCACAGAAGAAAATGTAAACTGAAAACCCACTCCTCCCAAAAACTCAGAAATAACGCGGTTCATGGCCACTGTGTATCCTGATAAAAATCACCATTGAAACTGAGAAATACTTCGGTTAAACTAAGCTCCACTGCAATGACTCCTATCGAACCGATCTTTATAAGACTTAACCCTATTCTGCACCCTTCGATGCAAAGAAGTCGCAAAATAAACCAGATTTCGAGGAAAGCATAAGTTTCACGAAAATCCCACAGCTTTTCAAAGGAAAATTTACGGACCTCTGCTTCTGCTACAGTGAAATTGTGCGGGCCTCCGCGATTGCAAAACCCTTCCTCCGCCAAAACCCATGGTTGATATGGATCTTAAATTATATAAGCTCATATAAAAATACAATTTATTTTCCAGTTTATAAATTTGTTTAAACCACTTAAATTTAAAAATATCAAAGTTAAGTTTTATTAGATTTTATATAGAATTACATAATATTTTTAAAATTATAGTTTTATTATATATATTTTTTAATTAAATAAAATTTTAGTAGACATATTATTTACATGAATTAAATTGCTTTGAAACTTAAGTGTTATGTGGAGGGAGGCACAAGGCTCAAATCTTCATTTAACATGTGCTTGGTTATAAACTCAATATCGATAATCCTCCATTTAACATGTTCCTGGTGATAAACCCAATATCAATAATCCTCCATTTAACTTCAAAAATATTTGAAAAATGTTTTTAAATTTTATTATAATGGAGATGTATAATTTTTTTTATTTAATATGGAGTTGATATATAAAAACAATCATTATATATCATAATTACGAAATAATAATTCCTTACATATTAGAGAAAATGTAAGCATGCACACTATGATTTATTAATCAAATAGGATTATATATATACATCAAGTGTTGTCTCAAGATAGGGAAACTATCTTGGACACACAATAAGTTGGTTGAGAGAATATCTCGACCACACACTCAGACAAGTAGGAATTACATATTGCAACAATATTTACATGATGAGATAATGTCGTTAGCGAGACTCACCTACCTCAGTTATTTCCACACCTATGAAGTTTCAAACCAATAACCTCCATGTGATTTAACAAAACACACCCTCTCACCTTAACAGAGCACACTTGTCAGCCTCCATGTGCTTTAATAGAACACACCCTGTCACCCTAACAGAACACACCCTATCACCCTCTATATTACACCCAATTGGCAAGGATAAGTTTTATTTTATTATAGAAAAATACAAGTGTATATTTAATTTGTATAGTCTAAGTGATAATGCATTGTTTTATATACTAAAGTAAATTAAGCAAAATTTTAGTTTAACTATCAAGAATTATTAAGTGGATGATAGGGATATATCCTTCAAGAAATATTCCTAGATATTTTTATTATTAATACTCACAAATCAAATGTTAAGATTTATCTTAAAAGTAATAATGCCATTTTTTCTATTTTAATTAAATTGATTATTAATAGAAAAAAATCATATAAACCTTAGATATATTTTTCCAACATATGATATTAGTAATTCATAGTACTGGTCATGGTATTATGACAAATACTATTTTCCTGTGAAAAAAATAATGCTAAATCTCCATGGTTAGCAATCTTGCTATATATTTTTTAAATGTATATAGGTTTAATTCATATATTAATTCTTGTTCTTCTTCCTATAATAATAATAATAATATAATTTAGTTAGCTTGTTTTTCCAATTATAGGAATGTAAAACATATCACTGAGTAGGTATTTTGACACTTATTCTTGTTTATGAACCAATTAATTAATAGACATGTATTAACTAATGTTAATATTGATTTTTTTTTTAAAGTGAATTCAAGAACTTCGTATTAATCAAGAAGAATTAAATACATATATAGTCGTATGATCACAATGGGAGTTCTAGAATTCAGATCTCAACCTCTATCACTTATACAAACTATTATTGATTACATGTATACAAAATTTCTTATATCTTGACATATTTAGGCATGGAAACCATCCATAGAAGAAAACATTAATACTCATATTGAGGCCATGCCAAAAAAACTGAGGTAGACACCACCATAGCTTCTCCTTGATCATTTACGAGAGCTAACTCAAACACTATAACAAAGGGAATATGAGGGCGCCAATGACTCCATCACACCCCTGAAGTGAGGACACCACCGTCATCCCATGAACCAACAGACCACCAATGCCAAACCCCTCTACTAAGTTAACATTGGTAATATAAACTGCACATAAGACAAAATGCACCGGAGTTTGGAAAAAAACCACATCCAAACCAAAAAATACATGGCCACTACTTTGATATTTTTTCGTAATCTGAGGAATGAAAGGCCATCAAAGGGCCTACTAAAACAAAAAAAAAGTGCTTCAGGTGAGAACCAAAACCAATCACCCACCACCTTATATCATTGCTCATTATACGAACATGACACATTTTCCAAAAATTGAGCACTTGAATGAGGAGGGTCTTTGGTATCTCCTCCATCTCGCTCACAAGGAATGTGGATCTCCACATGCATGAGGCAAGCATCAATTCTATCCAAACAAAACCAAAATTTTCTCAACACTTTTTTGACATAAATTGTAAAAAATCTTTCGGTAATAATCACATGCAATGGAACACTTTTTTGACATCCTCACAGAGGCAAAGATTTTGTACTTCTCTACTTGTTTGTCTCTTAGTACCAAACCCAACAACGAATTCATGTTACTATGAAATGCAACTAATTTCAAGTACTGCGTCTGTCTACCCTTGGTGTGCTCAGGTTCTAGCACCCACCCTGCTAGGTCGTCTAGAAATTTAGAGTTAGACATAGACTGCCTCTCTTCCCTAGATTTTATCTCTAAATCCCTTTTCTTTTGGTGCACTTCTAGAAAAAATGCTTTGAAATGTGTCGCCAAAAAATCGTGAGCGAATATCCTCACCCCCTCTATCCCGACTGAGTTTTGTCATCGCCACTCCTTCTACTCCTATGTGTCTGTCTTTTTGGAATCTCTGAGTCGTGAAGAGTCAGTTCTAGTTCCCAGTGGAGATTTATCCTACATGCAAAAGGCCACACAAATCGAACCAAAACCCCCTCAACCACGTCCAAACACCAACACACAATCTCATCATAATAACACCAGATGAAGGGCTGAAACTTTGATGACAATCCACCAAAGAAAGCAGAAGATGACTCAAACTCATCCACAAACTCAATTCCCTCCACCATTGGACAAAAAAAACACCACCCCAAGACTGCGGACCTACATGGACCCAACGAACAAACACCCAACTTCAAACCCCACTCACAAACACAAACTCGATAAGAAAATAAATTTTCCTAAGACAATCCCTGCCACAAAATCCAATTGAAGCCACCACCAACGTTGCCTAGCTGACACAAACCCATACATCAAATAACTGTAGACAACTCAATACAAATATAGGACTTCAAGAGGTAATTGACATGCCACGCCTGAGATACACACCCATTACAACTCATTTTACCAGATATACCCAACAGGACATCAACCTAGACCAGGAAAATAGCATAACAAATGAAATTAACTTACAGGTCGAGCACTCGAGCCCAAATTGAGATAGTTCGAACTTCGCCATCCTATGTGACCGAAATAAAAAAGCAACCACTACCTCTATGGACTAGATCAGAACAATAAACCCTGGAATTCCTCTCCACCTTGTGCAAAACGCCAGATATTTCCACACCAGGGTTGTTTCCCACCTCACCTTATGAGACAAGAAGCTCTAAGAGGTCGAGGTCTTACCCTCGACTTTCACTCTCTCTTCCCAACCAAACTCGCCAACTCTCCATACCATTACAAAAGACACCAACCCAGAGTATATTTGCATGTGAAGCACTCATCGTGTACCAACGGCATTAAATGGAGGATCAAAAGCTCAAAGGTAGTGGGCATGATGCCCTAGGCCCTATCTCATCTACCATAACACCAATCAAGGGTTGATATTGAATTTATTATACATAAAGAGAAATTAAATTTATTCAAGTCATTTTTTAATTATTAAAAAACTATTTCTTAAAAAACATTAAATATTTTTAAATAAATATTATTAATAAAGTCCACAAGGTCTTGGATAGGTGGTGATCCATTGCTTTGTTAAGGTACTTCCTGATGTGAAGTTGCTAGTTCAATTCTCCATCTAGGAGTGATATATTGGACATGATGAAAATATAATCCTCGCAAACTTACCAAAAAAAAATATAATTGAAATAAATTTATATTATATTTAAACTAAATAAATATCTGCTATGAAATTTAAATTTAAAATATTCTCAAAGAAATGTCAACGTTCGAAATGGAATTTTCACCGGTTACCACAATGAAATTATGATTTACATTTACTATTGACGAAAAACCTGTTGATTTTTAATTATTTTTTATAATGATTATTATTTATACCTACCAATCTCTCAAAATATTATACCTTGGACCTACTTTTGCAGTCAGTGACTTGAAAACCTGATTAATGATATTTTATGATGAATGCCATGATGATTGATCTTGCATTCAGTCAGCAAAATTGAGTTGATCTTAGACCAGATACATTCAATGCCGTGATGGATTGAACTTGGTCTGTTTAACTTTAGACCACTGTCAGATGATGATTGCCGTGACGAATTGATTACAAATGAATTATCCTTACGCCACATATATTACAACTCTATATATATTCATGAACTTGCCTGCCTCCATCCACTATATCCACACGCTAAGGACCAACGATCACAAGGAACAGTACTATATGACGCAGAGAGCAGAGCAATGGCAGAAATACCATCAGTACGCATGTTATGTTTGGGGTTAAAAGGATTAGAAGTATCAGCACAGGGGTTAGGTTGCATGGGCATGTTAGCATTCTATGGCCCTCCAAAGCCCGAGCAAGAAATGATATCTCTTATCCACCATGCTGTCTCCAGAGGTGTTACTTTTCTTGACACTTCCGACGTTTATGGCCCTTTCACCAACGAAATCCTCATTGGAAAGGTAAGACTGGTGGATGCGGTTCTTTCTTTACCTGGTAATTGTTATTTTTTAAAAGTTGGGTGGCTAGGCTATTATATCATAACCAATAACATTTAAATAGTGTGGGGAATTGAATTAATAATTTAATATCATGAGAGTTTTAGGAGTGTTTTAACGGTTTATCTAGTTTTTAGTTTTAAGAGTGCTTTAACAGCGTACTTATTTAGGAGTTTTAAGAGTATTTTAACAACACACCTATCTATGAATTCTAGAAGTGATTTCTAGAAGTGCTTTAACAATTTATCCATCTAAGAACTTTAAGAGTGTTTTAAGAACACACCCATCTATGAGTTCTAGGAGTTTTAAGAGTGCTTTAACAACGTACTCATTTAGGAGTTCTAAGAGTATTTTAACAACGCACCTATCTATGAATTCTAGAAGTGCTTTAACAGTGCACCCATCTAAGAATTATAAGTGTTTTAAGAGTAGGAGTGCTTTAACAGCTCACCCATCAAGATTCAATAAACACCCTGTAATTGCTATTACAAATTTAATGATTTGCAGGCCATTAAAGGAATCAGGGAGAAAGTCCAATTATTTGTTGGAATTTAATTCTAGCTTCCATGCACAGTAGCAGGATAACGAACTTCAACGCAGATGGGATTGGCAAGACAACAAGTTTAATTGCTGATGGAAATTCAAAGGACAGTGGCAGCAGCAACAAATATCGACATTCGATCTTCACGCAACCAGTCTCCTCCACACTTAAAAAAATTCAACCACCAGCAGTGAATTCTGCACCCATGTGTTGGGACCCACCAAAGAAGCTTCGGGAGGTAAAGAAACTCACAGGAATGTTTTTGGCGCATCCCCCGGAAATAATGAAATGAATAAGGTTTTAAACTTTAGGATAAAGTCAATTGTTTTTTATTTAAGTTTTTTTTTTTAATTTGCTGCATATGTTTTACTTTTAACATCAGGTTAATTGCTTTTACCGTGGTACATTGTTTTTCACTTTGGTTAAATCTATTTTGATATATATTATAAATATGGGATATATATATATATATATATATATATATATATATATTGTAATGTTACATATGCCGTGTGCATTAAAAAAAGGCAGTGTTGTGTATTAAAAGATATAGAAAACAGTACAGCATAATTTTGTGTGAGAAAAAGCCTAAAGGCAGAGAAACAAAAATAGAAGAGTGTGGATTGTGTATTGCAGAAGACACAGAGTTGTGCATTGTACATTGAAATTTGCCGAAGACAGAAACAGAGAAAACAGAAGACAGAGAGTTGAATGTTGTGTTTTGTAGCAACATATGCCAGAAGTTGAAGAGCTCTATTTTGTAGCAGAAGAATTTTTTTTTGCAAATCCAGAACAACAGAAGTTCTGAAGACAGTCAAATTTTGTAATAGATTTTTACAGTTAATGGAATAGAAAATGTTTATGCAATCTCTATCTAGAAGTGAGAATTTTTTTTTATTTCTCTGTGTTTGAAGGAGAGTATTATTCTCTCTGCATTTGTTCTGGAATTATCATAAATTCCAACATTGTATCAGAGTTTATCCAGGCTCTTTGAAGGTGTCAAAGAAGCTGAAGGAAGAAGGATTTTTTGCAGCAGTTCACCAGCAGAATTCCAACAAGCCCAGCAGAATATTAAGTCCAGGTATTTCTCAAAAAAAAAAACAGAGTTGTTTTGTTTAAAAGAACAGTCCTCAGAAACAGAGTTTTGTATTTTAAAAAGAGGAAAGACAGTTTGTTTAAGAAAAACACAGTCAAGTTTATTTCATAGTTCAGTTAGTAAGTAATGGTTGGACCAAGCACTAGTAGGAGTATTGGAAATACTCAGCTTCCCCAATTTAATGGGAAGAACTATGATTATTGGGCCATTACCATGAGAGCCATGTTTTCCTCCCAGGACTTATGGGAATTTGTTGAAGACGGTTTTGAAGAACCAGTTGATGAACAAGAGTATAATGCCTTAACAAAGGAAGAGAAAGATCCGCTGAAGAGAAATAGAAAGAAGGACTCTAAAGCCCTCTTCTATCTCTATCAAGCAGTACATGAGAGTGTGTTTCCAAGGATAGCAGTAGCTAAGAGATCCAAGGATGCATGGGATACTCTGAAAGTAGCCTATCAAGGTATGGAGAAAGTGAAGACAGCAAAACTACAATTGCTGAGGAGAGATTTTGAAACTCTCTGCATGAAGGAGTCTGATAACATAGACTCATTCTTCACACATGTGATTGGGATGGTAAATCAAATAAGGTCTCATGGAGAGACACTTGAGGAAAGAAGGATTGTGGATAAACTATTGAGGAGTCTACCCTCAAGGTTTGATTTTATTGTAACCACTATTGAAGAGACAAAGGATCTCTCAAAGTTCACAGTAGATGAACTTCATGCATCGCTGATGACTCATGAACAGAGATTGGGAAGATCAATAAACCCATATCTAGAGCATGCCTTCAAGACCCAAATGCCTTTTGGAAGAGGAAGAGGTCAAGGCAGAGGCAAAAATAGAGAAGGAAGAAACAACTCTTCACATTCACATGGAAGGAGCAACAGTCAGAATCAAAGCCACGGCCAAAGCAGCAGCCAGCAAGGTGGACACCAACATGCTCAAGGACAAAGGTATGAAAAATCTAATGTCCAATGTTATTATTGTAAAAAATATGGGCAGTATGCCAATGAGTATAGAAAAAATAAAAATGACATGAATAATAGGCAGAATGTTAATGTAGCGAGAGAAGAAAAGAACCCAAGGAATGTGTTGTTAACATGTAATGTAACACAAGATAGGCAGGATGATGTATGGTTCTTAGATTTAGGCTACAGTATTCACATGACTAGAAACATAGCAATGTTTGCCAATGTTGATGAAGAAGTTAAATCTGAAGTAACAACAGAAACTGATACTAAGATATCTGTCAAGGGAAAAGGCAGAGTTAGTATACGTGCAAGAAATGGTGAGCAGAAATTTGTGCTAGAAGTGTACTATGTTCCTGGCTTGAAGTGTAATCTTTTGAGCGTTGGGCAGCTCATAAACAAAGATTACAATGTAGTGTTTAAAAATGATGTGTGCACAATAATGGACATACCTCCAAGCAAGAAGATTATTGCTGAAATACAAATGACCAGCAATAGAATGTTTCCACTCAAGCTCAATACAAACTTGAAGGGACAAGGGAAGAATGTAGCAGCGATAACTCAATAAGTCTTTCAGAAGGAAGTGAAAGATGAGAATTGGTTATGGCACTTGAGATTTGGACATCTCAATTTCAGAGGTCTGAATTTGATGCACAGAAAATGAATGGTAAGAGGATTACCATTGATAGAGAAACCAGATATCTTATGTGAAGGATGCATCTTAGGCAAACAACACAGAGAAAACTTTCCATCAAGAAAGAGCATAAGGGCGAAAGCACCCTTAGAAATTATTCATTTAGATTTATGTGGGCCAATGCAAACAACATCAGTTTCAGGCAGCAATTACATGCTGACCTTCATTGATGATTTCACAAGGAAAGTATGGGTTTATTTCTTGAAATATAAAAGTGAAGTCTTTGAAAAATTTTGCCATTTTAAAGCTCTAGTAGAGAAACAAAGTGGGCAGCATATCAAATTTCTTAGAACTTATAGAGGAGGTGAGTATATCTCAAAATAATTTCTGCGTTTTTGCAGAGAAAACGACATACACAAACAGTTTACAACTCGGTACACACCGCAGCAAAATGGTGTTGCTGAAAGGAAGAATCGAACCATAATGGAAATGGTGAGAAGTATGTTGAAGGCAAAACACTTGCCAAATGAGTATTGGGCAGAAGCTACAAATTGTGCTGTGTATATTTTAAATAGATTCCCAACAAAAGCTGTAATGAACAGAGTTCCAGAAGAAGCGTGGAGTGGCAGAAAATAGGGAGTCACCCACATGAGAGTTTTTGGGTGTGTGGCTTATGCACACATTCCAGATCAGTTGAGGAAGAAGTTGGATAGTAAGGGGGAGAAGTGCATCTTCCTTGGATATTGTGAAGATTCCAAGGGATATAGATTGTATAACCCATCCACAAAGAAATTTGTTATAAGCAGAGATGTGCAATTCATTGAAGAGGAAGCATGGGATGGAAGCATTGAGAAAACAATTAATGTCAAAAGTTGTTTGTCTCATGATGAAGATGAGGAAAATGTGGCTGAAAATAATACCTCATCGAAACCACCACCTCCACCAACACAAGGACAGCAAGGGACACCTCAAGCAGGAGTAAGAACACCCTTGAAAAGAAATGAAAGTGCTTCCCCAAGCACACCAAATGGAGCAGATTTGAGTGCCACCTCAAGCATAGGTACACCAAGCAAAAGAGGAACAAGATTCAGAAATTTAAATGAAATCTATGAGCAAGAAGCAGCAAATGAAAGAATGAACTCCTTATTTGCTTTATATTGGCATGTTGATGATCCTATTCATTTTGAGGAAGCTATAAAAGATAGAAAATGGATAGAAGCCATGGATGAAAAAATTAATGCAATAGAGAAGAACAAAACATGGGAATTGGTAGATCTCTCAGAAGGGAAATAAGTCATTGGAGTGAAATGGGTCTACAAGACCAAAAGAAATGCTGAAGGTAAGATTGAAAGGCACAAGGCCAGACTTGTTGTCAAAGGCTACAAGCAGCAACATGGAAGAGACTATGAGGAAACCTTTGCATCGGTTGCAAGGATGGAAATGGTAAAAACAGTGTTGTCCATAGCAGCACAAAACAAATGAAAAGTTTACCAAATGGATGTAAAATCAGCATTCCTAAATAGAGTTTTAATAGAAGAGGTTTATGTTGAACAACCTCTAGGCTATGAGAAAGAAGACCAAGAACACAAAGTGTGCAGATTGAAGAAATCTCTTTATGGGCTGAAGCAAGCACCAAGAGCACGGTACAGTATGATAGATTCCTATCTACTGGAAAATGGGTTTGAGAAATGTGAAGGAGAACCCACATTATACATCAAGGAGAAACATGGTAAGATGCTTATTGTTGTTTTGTATGTTGATGATGTGATATTCACAGGTAATGATAATGACCTCATTGAAAATTTTAAAACATTCATGAAAGATGAATTTGAAATGACTGACATGGGATTGCTGAGATACTTCTTAGGAATAGAAGTAGAACAAAAAAAAAATGGAATTTTTATCTCTCAAGCAAAGTATGTGAATGAAATTTTGGCAAGATTTAATATGCAGGAGTGCAAGGCAGCAATTACACCCACAGTAATGGGATTGAAACTCAACAAAGATGACAGCAGCAAGGATTTTCAGCCTAGCTTGTACAAAAGCATAGTTGGTAGCCTCATGTGTTTGACTGCAACTAGGCTGGATATCATGCATGCCGTAAGTTTGATTTCCAAATTTATGGAAAGGCCAAAAGAGGCACATTGGCAAGCAGCAAAAAGAATTCTGAGGTATGTAAAAAGAACAAAGAGAAATGGAATTAATTACACAACTTCAGAAAATTCTGACTTGATTGGTTATACTGACAGTGATTGTGCTGGAAGTATTGATGACCGGAAAAGTACTTCTGGTTATGTTTTTCATATGGGTTCAGGAGCCATTTCATGGGCTTCTAAGAAACAACCTATTGTAGCATTATCTACATAAGAGGCAGAGTATGTGGCAGCTACAGCAGCAGCGTGTCAAGTAGTTTGGATGAGAAGAATGTTGAGGAGTTTGTGCCATGAACAGTTAAAGGGCACAGTGATTTATTGTGACAATAACTCAGCCATAGCATTGTCAAAGAATTCATTGTTTCATAAGAGAATGAAACACATTGATGCCAAGTATCACTACATTAGAGAATTAGTGGGAAATGGAGAAATTGTTTTATAGCATTGTAGAATAGAGGAGCAGTTTGCTGATATACTAACAAAACCATTGGGGCAGAAAAGTTTTAATCATTTGAGAAAATGTTTGGGCATGGAAGAAAACCCAGCAGTTGAAATTAAGGGGGAGTGTTGGAATTTAATTCTAACTGCCATGCACAGCAGTAGGACGACGGACTTCAACGCAGATGGGATTGGCAAGGCAACAAGTTTAATTGCTGATGGAAATTCAAAGGACAGCAGCAGCAACAACAAATATCCACATTCGATCTTCACGCAACCAGTCTCCTCCACACTTAAAAAAAAATCAACCACCAGCAGTGAATTCCGCACCAACCACATTTAATTTAATTTAAGTTTGCAGCCAACACAAAGGAAGCAATTCTGGAGGGGCTGCAAACTAGAGCAGCAAGGGGAAAGGAGAACCCCCGGAATGAGTTACGTCACCCATGTGTTGGGACCCACCAAAGAAGCTCCGGGAGGTAAAGAAACTCACGGGAATGTTTTTGGAGTAGCCCCCAGAAAGAATAAAATGAATAAAGTTTTAAACTTTAGGATAAAGTCAAATGTTTTTTATTTAAGTTTTTTTTTTTAATTTGCTGCATATGTTTTGCTTTTAACGTCAGTTTAATTCTTTTTACTGTGGTACATTGTTTTTCACTTTGGTTAAATCTGTTTTGATATATATTATAAATATGGATATATATATATATATATATATATATATATATATATATTTTGTAATGTTACATATGCCGTGTGCATTAAAAAAAGGCAGTGTTGTGTATTAAAGGATATAGAAAATAGTACAGCATAATTTTGTGTTAGAAAAAGCCCGAAGGCAGATAAACAAAAATAGAAGAGTGTGGATTGTGTATTGCAGAAGACACTGTGCATTGTGCATTGAAATTTGCCGAAAACAAAAACAGAGAAAACAGAAGGACAGAGAGTGGAACATTGTGTTTTGTAGCAGCATATGCCAGAAGTTGACGCGCTGTGTTTTGTAGCAGCAGAATTTTTTTTTGTAAATCCAGAACAATAGAAGTTCTGAAGACAATCAAATTTTGTAATAGATTTTTACAGTTAATGAAATAGAAAGTGTTTATGTAATCTCTGTCTGGCAGTGAGAAATTTTTTTTTAATTCTCTGGAGAGTATTATTCTCTCTGCATTTGTTCTGGAATTATCATAAATTTCAACATTAGCCACAAAGTTTGGAGCAAGTTTTGTCGATGGAAAACTGAAGGTTAGAGGAGACCCTGCATATGTTCGTGCTGCTACGAAGCAAGCTTGAAGCGACTTCAAGTGGATTGCATTGATCTTTATTACCAACATCGTATTGACACTAAAGTCCCCATTGAAGTTGTGGTATGTGATGTTGCAATAGGCCTCGTTTTAGTTCTTGAATGATGCTGGATATTGTTGCAATAGGTATTTCTAGTGTACTATTTCATTTACTTAAATATAGTTGGATGTATTTCTTTATCTATCCATACGTGACAGATTGGAGAGCTGAAGAAATTAGTGGAAGAAGGGAAAGTAAAATACATTGGACTGGACTTTCCGAAGCCTCTGCATCGACAATTAGAAGAGCTCATGCTGTTCATCCTATAACAGCAGTTCAGATAGAGTGGTCTTTGTGGACTAGGGATGTAGAGGAGAAAATTATTCTCGCCTGCAGGTATGATCAGGTGTAATGTTAGAATTTGCCATATTGTTACCAGCCAGCATTGTAATATGAATCACTAACTAACATATTAAAATTCTAATTGCAGGGAACTTGGTATTGGAATTGTGCCATACAGCCCTCTCGGGCGGGGTTTCTTTACTTCTGGAGCAAAGTCAGTTGAAAATTTGACCAATGATGACTTTAGAAAGGTATACTTGTGCTTATGTATATTTTAAATTTAGCATTTAAAAAAATATATTTTAATACTTTCTAATGAAACTACATTTTATTGTTTACTTTCTATTAATGAATCGATGAAACTACATTTTATTGCTCCGTTGGAGGGTTTTTTGAATTTTATAAAGTATTGATGTTTTGTACAGACAATTCCAAGGCTTTCTGTTGAAAATTTTGGAAAGAATAAAGCGACATTACAAAAAATAGCTGAAATAGCTTCCAGGAAGGGATGCTCTCCCAGTGAAATTTCCCTGGCTTGGATTCATCATCGGGGAAATGACATTTCACCCATTCCTGGAACCACTAAAGTGAAGAATTTAGAAGATAATATTGGTGCTCTTTCCGTTAAGATCACACTGGATGAGATGAAGGAAATAGAAAATATATTATCAACCTATGGCTTCTCAGGAAATCGAGTTGCTGATGATCAAGAGGACCTCACGTGGATGAACTCAGATATCTCTACATGGAAGGATGCCGTATGATAATTTTTAACATTGTTTTCTGCCAACAAAGCGAAATCCTCATTTTCCTTCTGCTTTAAATGGTATATGATCGGATATATGGTTATAAATATTATGTTGCAAATATCTTAAGAAGTTGAGTGTATTGTAAGTGTCCTATCCCATTCATATAATAGCGGCGTTTTGTGTTGTATATGCTAGAGACAACATTACTGTAAGGGCTTTTATCCCATTTATTTAATAAATAAGTATTCATTGCAATATTGATTTCTATGGAGACATCATGGAAACAAGCTTCTCGTCAATATTGGTATTAGACGTTATGTACAAAAGTTTCTTGCAAGTATTGGTAGTAGACAGAATGGAAAGAAGTTTCTTGCAAGTTTTGGTACTTATTATGTTAATAGACTTTTTTTGTTTTTTAAAATAAGATTGGGGTAAGATTTTGATTTAATATTTTATATTTTATTTTGGAAAAAAGAGGAAGACTGTAATATTGGATGGATATGTTTTCTTTAATTTTTATTATCAAATAATTTAGTTATTAAGATAGGGATTAAAATGTGTCATGGATAAGAGATATTTAGTTGATATATATGAGATAATTTTATCTTTAATTGATGTGGATTGTTTTAAGAAGTGTTTTATAGTGAATTATGGGTGAGATGTTGTTAAGTTAGTATTGATAATCTTTAGTCAAATTAACTTTTAGTTTTTTTTTTTAATAAATTATTATTTTTCTTTGTTGGGAAAATGGTTGAATAATTTATATTTTTTAATATTTATTTTACATTTATAATATGTATATTGATTTTTTTAGAATGTGTTTTTAGCTTGTGGGCTATATGACAAGGGGTATTTAAAGGTTAAGAAAATAATAATGCTAAAATATTAATAAATATTTTTTTTAGACAAATCTTTTTACAATGAATAATTAATTTCAAAAAAAAAAGAAGATTGATTTTTTTTGGTGAATATTATTATCATTAGAAAAAAAAAATTATATGATGTAGCATATATCTTCAAGTTAGCTCTTATTGGGGAGAGTTAACCGTATCAAAAAATGAAATCTCCATAAGGAGAGAGATACATCAGTTCTAACATAGACAAAAAGAAATTGACTAGGATAAAGAAATTGACCTAAATAGCCATTGACAAAGTTAACTTAAAAAAAATGAAATCCATGTCCAAGATCATAACATATTTAAACCGAAGGATTTGTATCTGATTTTGGCACCTGAATGGGTGCATTTAAATTCTATAGAGTGCCACCAACTCCTGGAGGAATACAAAGGTGTCGCTTAATCCTTTCCATTCTCCTATCCAGAAGTCGTTGGATGCTTGTGCAAGTGTTCAATAGAGTGCACAATATCCATATAGTTCTTGCTCCAATCCAAAAGCATCCAACCCAATGAAAATTCCATTTGCCGATACAAGTATACAATCTACATGTATTAGTTGAACATTCCCCAAGTTGTGTGTCATGTACTTGGGATCTAAGTAGTTTATGCAATCAACACTGAGCAGTCCTATGAGAGGATGCTTCTCCCTTTAGATAATAAGAGTTCTTCTTGAACATTGGCTAGAGAAAGCTAATATACCAAGAATCAAATCATTCTAGCCCATGATGCATATGAGTGTGGATTCTATGGGACAAATATTGATAATAAGCAACCCATCTTCGAACTTGAGCCTCCTAGCACGGCATGGTGGTTGGAAATGTGAGAAAAGGGAATCTAGAAAATAGTCAATCTCAGCCTTGTGTGTGAGAGTTGTAAAGGTACAACCCAAAAATAACTAGACCCATGAACCAAACCTCCAAATTTCCTCGAAGTGAGAAAGGGAATATACTATTCCACCACCCATAGAATTCCATTCCTGCTTACACCGCTGGAAAAGATAATAAACCACTTACAAAACCACCTTTTGACAGAAGAAAAGCCTTCATTCCAACAAGTAATTAACTCTAGTCACAAAGAGGGTGAGTCAATAGCACCAAAAGAAAACAAAAAACAAGATAGGAAGCTCAAAGAACTGCCCCAATAATTGCTTGAAGATAGAAATAGAAGGAACAGAAAATGAACAACAACAAAACGGTTTACCGACCATGGGTTCCCCATAAAGAAAAATTTTTCACCAATATAAGAATACCAAAAGGAAATCACATCACTTAGCATGAGATAACATCTGGGAAAGAAGAAAAAGAACACGGGTCTGATAGGGTGAAAGATGAGGGTAAGAACCTAAGACCAAAATTGGGGGATGGGAAAAGAAATCACATCGGGATTTGTCAAATAGAGAAATAGGAAAGCTTATCTTGGAGTATCTAGCATGAGAGAGCTAGGATAGAAAAGTAAACATCCACCACTCTCGTTTAGACACCACACAAAGGCCCCTCCAGTAATTACAAATTAACTTAATCAAAGGAAATCAAGGGAGAAACATACTAATACTAGGTAACCAATGACACTAAATTGACTAGAAGAGGACGCCAGATGCATGTAGAAAGCAAGCCAATTTAAATTACCTAAAATTTTCCCATTTTAAACACCCTGATCGCTAACGAGGTGGATGCAAACCCCACCACTTTCTTCCCTCTCTATGTATCCAAGCCTCCAACGTTCCAATACAACAAATTTAATAACCTAGGTGAAATTATTACGTCTCCCGCCATCTCACAAATACACCATCTTCTATCACCAGTCGTGGAATGTTGTCTTCGCCTTCCCTTAAAGGATATTAAATCTCACTCTATATCTAATATACTCATAGTATGTGTGCATTAAACTTCACTAGGGACAAGTGCCATGTCTCCCAAATCATTTTCCAGGTGGAGCAGTAGTATGATCTTCAATAAACAATGCTTATAACAAATATGGCTAACTCTTAGATGTATCTTGGATGGACTTTTGTGGGTTAAGGATGTGTGTTAATGGATTCCATTGGGCATGGAGTCAGTGTGAAACTCAATTATATAAAAAATCTTTCATGGAAGTTGAGGCATGTGTACTCTCATCAAAAAATAACTTGGACAACAAACTAGATGCATAAAGGAAGTTGGAGCATACTTAAGTATGAATTTAAAGTGATTATACATCAAGTAAACTGAATTAAAATTCAAAAGGTAGATAAGACAAAAACATAAGAGTACATGAAGAATCTCAGGTCTGAAATAAGCTTTCTGCAATTGTATATTACTGAATAGAAGATATTACAATAGAAGCATGAGTCAAAACATCGATAAACCCCCTCTAGCTCTCTAATCTCCCTATTTATAGAATTAAACTTCTTTTGCATGAAGTCTACCACCTGGGCTAGACCCTTGAAACTACTAAAGATACCTATTCCAAAAAGGAATTGATTACAAGGAGAGAATATGGAGATATTTATGTTTACAAGGAGTTTAAAACCTAATAGGACTCTAACATCATTAACTTCATTAACAACTTTTAAATGACCCATACATGATGATGCTTATCGAAAAAAACATCTTTGCATGAGGTGTCAATGACAATGACCAAGTGATGAATAGCCATACTGTAATCTAGGCTCTACTTCTTGAAATTTTAGGATGTTCTGTTGTGTTTGATGATGTGGCAAAAATGATGAGCTAGCAACCCAATCACCCTCCTTGCTGAGTAGCCTTACCAACATGTCTCTTCACTAATACACTTCAACATCTTTTGATGACTTATGTGCTCCCAAAAAAACACTAAATGCTACAAAAACACCAAAATTCCCCTCACTGCAAAAACAAAGCATTTAAGGCAAGTCTGTAGCGAAGAGTTTGTAGCACTTTCCATTTGGCAATTTCTGCACCCATTATGACTTTTCTTCTCTGGCTTAAATACATGCTTTTCCTCGGTCCCATTATGATAAAGTTTGGAAATTATACCATAAAATAATCTTCAACATGTTTGTAGCAAAAACACAACTTTAAGCGTAGAGTATGCTACGAACTTGTCTGATATTTCCAAAATTTGAAATTTCCACTCCTTACCTCCAAAAATCTATACAGAGCTATGTGAAATTATAAGAGGGAGCATCCTAAGAAAAAAATTGGTCCAAAAAATGTCTTACCCTCGTCAAGGGGCAGCAGGTTCATCCACAACAGGTTCATCCATAACTATCATTTTCAAGCCTTTTTTCTTTAATTCTGTCTGCACCATTTCCATTTGAATTTCTAACTCTTTGACTTGATTTTACAACTTTCTCCTCTCTTCCTGCAACCACCTATTTCTCCTCATGGTAGGCTTCATCATCCTATGTAGTGGTAGTGTTCTTTTGAGCATCTTCCTTGACCTTTTTGCCACTTCATCATAAACGTCAATTTTCTTGTTGACTTCCTTCTTGGAATATGTGAGTCCTTTTCTCTCTTGTTTAAAATCCTCCAACTCCATCTTGTCTCCTAGAACTTCATATTTGGCTTCCTTAAGTTGTTCTCTAAGGAGCTCCAATTTAGACTTCTCTTGGACTTTCTCTTTGCCTTTCTTTGTTTTGGTGATTTCTGTTTCAGCTGGGGATAACTCAATGATCTCTTCCATAATGGGTTGCTTATTATTTTTTGTCTCTTTATGCATATTTTCATACTTGTCTCCCTTTGAGAGTTGCGACCTAGTGAAAGGTTTCCTAGGCTTAAAGACAAAACCTGAATCCTCACTGGAAAAATCAAGCTTTTTTGTTGTGAGACCCTTCTTCTTCATTTTTGTTCCTTTAATATCTATAGGTTTTACCACAGGGGTTTCTTCAATATCAATGGCATGCAGAATGTCTTCAAGTCTACCTTTTCCCTCTGTTTGACTTTTAGTGATTCTTCTATGAGCCCTTGTATCAGTTTTGAGCTTGCTGCTAGTAGGTGTTTGCGGAGGTGCCACTAGTTCCTGCAACTGTTTAATATCTACCTCCATCGGCTCTACTATAGGTTGCACCTCTTCAACATTTTCAACCCCTGCTTCAGCTGTGGGCTATTTATCCTTTTTGGGAGTGCTTGTCTTTGACTTGGGTGTCTTCTTTGGAGTAAGAACATCTACATCATAACCGCTCAAAAACAGAAAGGTAGCCCAATCTCTACTCAATTTCTTCAACTCTTCCATAACCAACAACTTGATTAAGCCATGATGAAATATGGATGTGTCACTGCTCTCAGGTCTAGCTTGCACTTTGTCATACATCTTACCTAAGCTTCTAAACAGAAAGAATGGAAGATCAAGGAGTTTTTTACCTGTGAAATGGAGTAAGAGCCTGGAATGATATTGGTAGATCATGTGAAATCTACCTTCACATGTAAAATACTTTTGGATTACCATCAACAACCTTGAGTAGTTTTCCATGAGGCATCTCCTAGGTATACCTGAGTTCATATCAACTCCTATATGCTCCTGCTTCATAAATTTATCACAATTCTGCAGCATGAATTTAGTTGCCTTGAACCATTCTTCCCCAGACCTCAAAATTTGTGTTGCTTGTGCAATGGTCTCAAGAGAAACTGTGAAACTTAATATGCCCACCTTTGAATTTTTTCAAACAATGTTGACATCAAAATCCTTGGACACCTGTGCATGGTAGCCCTACAATTTTGGGAAAAATTTCATACAGCCAGCAATTGTGAAAGCTTGTGCAAAACTTGGGTCCTCCATAACCAGCTTCAGGTACATAGGCTCGTATCTGACTATAGAGCCTCATTTTTTGGTCTTCTTATGTAAATCCATGCCTTTCTATACGACACTGTCCTTCTTCAATTCTTGACACCTGCAAAAACTGTATAAGACAACAAGCTGCTTATTTGACAGAGGTGGGAGCTAACCTAAGACAACATCTAGACAAGAGATAAAAGTGAAAATTGTAGGCACTGGATCAAGAAACTCACAAGGATCAAAAGGTAAGTGCTAAGGCTAAATTAGGAAATAAAGGTGGGAAGGAAAATAGAATGATGGAGGTGTGATGATTACCAAGGATGAAATACATCATGATGGCTCATAACATATATGTACAAGATGAAAAACTGACCTCTCATTAGGGGAATTTTGAGGTCTAAAATGGGCCTCCTAAGAAAAATGTACAACCAAAATAAACTTTATACGGACCAATAGGATTCAAGATGATGATGTTAACCATGGGGGATGATTCACCATTTTTTAAGTAAAAGGGTAAAAAGATTAAAAAATATTAAAATAATAAAACAACTTTTTCATCTCATATTTTCAACTTATCTCCCAAAGTTTTTACTAAAATTTCGAGTGGGAGTACTTGTTGGATGCAAAATTTAATTCCTCATCTAAGGAGTACCCATGTTGCATACTTTCGATGTACCCTATTATGCAAAAAATGAGAAATACATGAAAAACGTGATTGCAATCACGTTTTTTGATGTATTTCTCATTTTTCGTGTAGGAGGGTCCATCGAAAGTATGCAACATGGGTACTCCTTGGATGAGGAATTAAA